>JACXSJ010000866.1:0-107760 GCA_014851325.1 Pentalonia nigronervosa | reverse complement strand
GCTTTTCACGGGAATTGTTGGTATACACATATATAGTATATACAACTCGTATATGCCTCGTACTGCCGTGTATTTTTGCCCTTATTTGCACTTAACTTACTATTAATATTACACCATTTCGATCGGTATATTATTTTCATCGTTGTCCACTTTTCACTGACATAACAATATTACAATCGGTTTATAATTTTTTAATCCGAAACGAAATTTTATTGCCGGCCTGCACATTGCATGGTTTTCCGGACGGGTCTTCGTTGTTATACCAACGAACCAGTTGCGTCCGATCCCATTTGGCGTAACCATGATTTTGTTTAAGGGAAGTGGGTCTAAATCTCAATAATTACTATTTTAGATTCTGAGCGGAGTAACGATTTCAAAAAAAGCATTGGTTTTACAATGTCATGTGTTTTTTTTTTTGTGCTTGTCATCACGTTTTGAGGCAGAAAAAGTGTTTCGATTTTCTTTATCTTTTCTAGTATAGGAAAGTGAATGTAGTTGGAAGGCCAAAAGTAAGAACTCCTAATAGTTTTCAAACGCGTTAAGAAAAAAAAAATAATAAGAAATAAAACGGACATTTTTTCACAAAGCACATTTTTAACAACATTGATTTTGCTTTTTGATGTAACACAAACAATAATGACCGTAGATATATGACATTTTGACCAAATATTTATACTAGCATTTCCTATACACCTTACAATTTTAATATATTTTGACTCTCTTTGAACTATTTATATGTATAAAATATTTTCAGTAAATTTTTTTTTTATATTATTGTTGATAAACATTTTTTTGTTCAGTCAAAATACTTAAAAGTGTAATACAAGATATCTCATAACTTGTTGTAAGTCAGTGAAAATTAAAAAAAAAAAGTTTAGTGCAAATCTACAATTATTTTTTATAAGCGTCTAAAGTTAAAATTTCAGTAAAATACGTCAAAATTATGAATATTTGTAGGTTTTATGATTTATAAATTCATCTAAGATTTGAAAATTAAACATGAGATTTCCCTCAAGTTTTTTCTACATTTCACAAAATAAGAATTTACCGGAAACTCAAACAAATTTTTTATGAGCGTTTGAAATTAAACATTAGATATTATTCACCCATAAACTACTGATTTCTTGTTTTGTTGTAATTCTAAGACGAATAACTGCAGGCATTTAAAATTATTATTTTCTATACATCATTAATTTTTAAAAACATTTTGATACTTTTTGAGTTATTTATAGATATAAGAAAAATTCGATTTTCGTTTTCGTTTCTATTTTCTATAAATAGCAATTAAAACATTTTTGTAATGTCAAAAATCTTAAAAATTAAATAAGTTGTTATAATAATAGTATAAAAATATTAAAAATACATAGGCACTCTTTTTGTTATTAGCATTTAAAGTTTAATTTTTGACCAAATGTCATTAAAATATTGAAAATTTGCAAATTATATTTTTTTAAAATTTTATAAAATGTGCAATTTTTATAGCTGAGGATTAAAAATTTAAAACAAAGTATTTCTCGTAATTAATTAATAGTGTAAACAGAAAATCAAAAAAATATAATAATATGATTGTTCATAAACGTTTTAAGATCACACTTGGACGAAATTAGATATTTAAATGACGAATAACGATGTGTGTGAATAATTATGGTGTATAGGCATATGACACTTCCCATTTACCGTATCGTATAATTTGTATTTGCATAACTATGATATGAAATATGAATTTATAAATAATTTGATATAATATTATTTCGTCTAAAGTGAGTGTAATATGTGAATTAAATCGACGAATTGATATTTGTTGTGTTCCGGTAGGTAAGTACTTGTTGCAGCCTACATCGCGTGATTATATTTTTTCGTCAGTCATATTGAATTTTTTATCATCACGTGGGTATGTATAGCTACAATGCGGTGTGTGTATAATATATATTATAAATACCTACTATGAGCACTAACATAAAAATAGCGTTTATTATAATATATGCAGGTCAGTTTTTTTCCTGACGAGACTAGGTCGTCCGACCCGGTGATTTTCATTGTCGAGTTTATAATTGGACGATGATACGAAAAATACGGGTTGTATGGTATGACGGTTAATCGGGGTCTCTTTCTATCATTTTTTTTTTTTTTTTATATCGGCTAAAAATATTAAAAATTGTTTAAGTGTTATTCAACAGTCTCCAAGCGCGTCAGCAGTTTTCTCCTGCTGTCAGATAATAGACGTACCTACCTATCTACATACCTAATAATATAAAACGCGGACAAAAGACAAATGGAAACGCTGTAAATTATGATTCACAGTAAGCACGTTCCATGCATAAAATATTAAAATGTATATACGCATTATACGCCGTTGCGCACTGGTCACTAAAACGCCGGACGTACCCATATATATATATATATATATATATATATATATATAATATTTAATTAGTTTCCGTTTTATACGCCTCACGACAACGCGTATTATTCGAGAAATTTTTTTTATCCATCGCACGATAATCGCCTTGGTTAGCACACACATTTTTGTATATCTACGAATTCCCATTTGTTTTTCTCTTAAACACGTCGCCACCACCCTATAGGAAAGCCGTTAATATATAATATAATGTAATATACGGATATAATACGTTATACCTATAATGTATGTTTTATAAAAATAAATAGCAGACTGGTAGCCATATTATATTTTACCGTTTCTCTAATGAACTACGGTGAGAATGGTGGGATTACCGATATATATATATATATATTGACACCCTGGCCCACGTGGACGGACAAACGATTCATATAGATTAAGCGCGCGTGTGCGTATACTATGTCAAGCAATGATTTAGTATGGCGTTATATTAATTTTAACGTTACTGGCCGATTGTTTTGTTTAAAAACGAAATAATAAATAAAGTACCGACCAGATTTGCAGCCTCTGCGCACGTCCGAGAAGCACTGCGTCGCGTGTACATCTACGATAACGTACGCAGAGCAATATTATGTAGCGAACGCGTATGTAATATCTGGACCGATAATCCCCGGACTTAAGGCGCGATGTGCGTAATAGTTTATGTGATTAAAACGCATCTTAATAATATACTGCACTTGCAGATCCGACAAACGACACACATATTGCTATTATTATTATTGTTATTAATATTTTATGCGTTAGCCGTCGGAATTCAACTTTTGGTTTTTTATTGTTGTTGTATATTATAATCAATTTTAACGGATCCGTGTGGTCGGGCAGCTGCGATTGTATAGGCGGGCTGCTGCAAGGACTCTCGTGCGCGTGCCCTTGTTCTCGGTATATAATATAATATGAACAAATATGTGGTACGTCTCTTGTTGCCGCTGTGACGGACTCCGAAAACGATAAATCGTGAAACATATGATATATGATATCATATCGATACTAGAACATCTATACGATTATAATATTATTAGACCTACTGTTGCTACAGCTGTGTTTAATGTTACCTGCCTGTTTAAGCGACCAAAAATCCAGAAATGTTGCGCAAAGATTTAATTGATTAGAATTACGAGTATTTTGTTTTAATTTTAAATCTACAATCATAATTTAACGAGGCATTAAAATGTCCTTATTTCAAAATATATATTATTTAGAAAATTTTAATACATTTAGATACAATAGATTATCAGACATTCGTGAGATATTTGTTAAAATGTCTACCTAAATATATTGGTCGTGCGGTATGAAACGTTATGCGTACGACCTCCAAAATCTTTCGTAAACGGTAAACAGCTAACATTATTTGAGAGTTTGAGACTGTCTAGTGTCCTGCTGCACGGCTGTGCGTAACAAATATATAATGCTGTGCTAGCAGCCCGTGTATGGTATAATGCAAATAAGTAGGTACGATAGGCACCTACCTATAAGGTACGATATCATTTTATCACTAATAATACAGCTCAATCGCGGGAATCGAAACTACGATCGGTTCGGTTCGTATAAAATATAATATCATAGACATATACGTATGCATTGTCGATTTTTTCGCGAGCGCCTGATGATTTACAGACGTTTCGCACGCGATTTCCACCGTGTATAATACGTACATTATAACATAATAATAATGTAAAGCAGTCGTCGATTACGAAAGTAGGGTTTTCACCGGTGTACACGACTTTATTATCATTATATTATATTGTCAATGTCCCGGACCGAATGCGTTTTATAATTCGTGTTTCATCTGTACGCGCGCTATAGCGCAACAATATATCTACGTATATAGTTTACATTAATGTAATGATGTTATTATAACAACATGTTAATATTGTTCCGACGATATCGCGGTCTGCAACGACTCGGGGAGTGCCAAATAATCTTTAATATAGAATTTCGGTAGCGATTACACGCAAAATTCACGATGCGACGAAAACCAGTACCTCCGACAACGTGTACTTTTTAATTTTTTTTTTTTATCATTGATACGCGAAATGCACGCGTTCAACCGGTAAACAAGATTTTAATAAATTCGGCGAAAACTGTTTCGAACACGCGAAATAAATAGACGACGACAAGTTTCAATTTCGTATCCGATATACCATTTATGATATACAACTACCACGGTACATATTCGTGTTTTAGGAACACACGTTATCGTTATTCATGTCAGGTACATATTATTATTATATTATGCCCGTATGGTATACCTACACCAGTGCCCGGTAATAAATAATATAATATATTATTATTTTTTCTAGCGACATTTACTGCACGCGTTATCGATATAGCGCATACAATTTTTTCTTCTATATATTATATTATTATACTATGTGTGTTTATACGGAGAGACTTTAATGTCAACATATCAAGAGCTTATACACGTTAGCCAACAACGTATATATATATATATATATATATGTTTATAATATAGTGCGGCGTTGAATAAATTATGGTAATACATAAAAAAAATAAATTCAAACATACTTCGCTAACACGCAGAAATCTTCTACTACTTTTGTAATTATATTACTGTGATTGCTAAGTTTCCATATATATATGTATATATATATATTTATACAATATGTTTAATGATTAGCATAATATGGTAGTGTTACTCGGGCACTCGGCCCACCTATACACACACACACACGCACACAAATAATGTATATAGAAATAAAGGATATAATTTGCACTAATTGTTTTTAGAAAGGTTCACGCGCTCTTGTTATGTTGTTATTTTTTTTTTTTTGTTTAGGTAGTTTTTTCGTACGAAAGATTTTTATTTATGTTTGTGAAACTCACGGGAACAGGTTTTGATGCACTACAAATAGTAAAACTGAGTTGCATTTCAAAAATTGTTACTGCATTCGTTTTCGACTACATGGAATTTAAAATCGGGTAATTTCGTTTTCTACAACATATTATAGATGTACATATACATATAATCTAAATGCATTATTTATGCGCGAGTTAGTGTGTGAATGAATTATGCGGATCGGCATTTTATAATGATAATGCCTTCACTATTGCTGCCCACGTTCATATAATATTAAAGTATTGAACTTGTGGTCATTTGTGGTGTAAGATAAGAAACAGTTATCGCCTCGAGTACATTCGTTGACAAATTGCATATCACCACGGTTATAGTGTAAAATATCAAAAAACATCTGTGCACGCTATATTATTATTTCGTTAAAATTTTTTTTTTTAAATTTATATTCAAAATGGAACGAAATGGCTTAAAATATAAAGTCCAACAGAAAAAAAAATTTCTTAGCGAATTTTTCTTATCATTTTGCCATTATATATATAATATTGTTTTATGTATATAAGTATATAATGATATTTTCAACAAATTAAATTTAGATTAATCATTTTTTAAGGTATTTATACTACGAACCTATCCACAATGTTCTATACGGTACATCGATATTGACTTAGGCATATAAATTAATAACAATGATATATAAATTATTATACTATGATATGATGTTATTATAATTAATAATATTGCAAATGTGACTTTTTTTTGGAAAAATTTAGTTCAACATACCGTTCTATCGAGAGAAAATTAAATTACTAATAATTATATAAATAAATTATAAAATATTGTAAAAATAGAGAGGTGCACCGTTTCTGTTCAAGTTGTTTTAGAATGATTTATTATTGAATTGAAATTTAACACATCCATTACAGTGACCTACTCAAAGGATAAGGTACAGTCGAAATCTATTGCCTAATACCTTTACCCGTGCAGCAGACCGACTTCCTCTATTCCAGATTTCGTGTCTATTCACAAAAAAAATGTTTAAATCATTTTTTCCAACACGTATTTTTATTTATTTAATTTAAATATATTATTATGTAATTGATACGGATTATTATAGTATTTAGAATTTAAGAATTTATTTCGGCTCTTAACACCAATTAGGCACACGTGATACATACACTATCACTATATAGATGGCCGGAATCTCTAAACAATGATGTGTCAGATGATAATAATAATAGTAATGATATATTATATTATATATAATAGATGGTGGTGGTCATATATGTGAAATTAGATCCCATCGGTTATTTTTTGTTTTTTATTTTTACCAAAACCCGATTTAAATTAGAAATGTTTCGTATTGGGTAGGTACCTTTAATACGAAACGTGTCGCGTGTATCTATAGAGTGGTCTACAGTGATATTCATCACTAAGACACGAATATCGTATCCGGCAGTGTCGTGTGCGGAACTGATCGGCGTGGCGTCGTCGCCGGGAAAGAGGACTGTGCGGCTTTTGTGTGATGCACACGCACGCAAACGCAGACGAAAGCGATCACAGAAATCGAAATCAGAATTCATTCTTTTGTACCGGACGCGATTTGGTTATCTAATGCACGAGCGCGCCATTCTCGCCGCGTTTCTATACGCGCATGGTATAATATTATTATTTATTATATTACCTACATATTACACAATATGCAGCTCTGACCGAAACGTCAAACCTACATTCGCGTATTATATATAAACACGTGTATGTTCATAATATATATTCTGCATATTAAATTACACGTAAGTTGTTTGTGTGTGTCGGTGCTTTAGTCGGCGAATCTAGATAAGACTCATCAAAACTATGTAATATTAATGTGTTGCAGCGATCGACTGCAACGGGACAAGTCTTGAAACGATCTAAGAATTTGGCGATTACTTCCACAAAAAACCAACCGAGTAACCAAATCATCGGATCACGGCAGAGTTATTGTCGAATTTGCAACCGTCCGAGCAAGGACTTTCGCGTAACAAAATAATATATTATATTATACTAATTATCATTTCTTAATTTTGATCTTGAACGCACGAGTTTGAAGGTAGTACGATGCAAAACTGTTAAGTTTATTACACGATTTCATAGATTATATGACTAATTTGTACCTAATTATTTTTGCCAAGATAAAAATAAACATAATATTCAAATATGCGGTTGATGTAATGAAACGACAACTAGGTCTTTGGACTTTTAGACATTATTCTCGGTAGAAGAATCAGCCAGTTATAGCACTATTTTTGAACCTTATGGCATGAAAAATATAGTTATATTTTACGTAGGTAGTTTTAATATATTGTAATGTGCATCATACGATAATTATCACGATGTCTGGAGGTAAAACCCAACTATTGGTGTTTTTTGCATGTTTCCCAAATCCTGTGACTAGGTATTTATATTATTATGTATCAAATTACAATTTAAATCGTTTATTACGATTTTGTGATTAGTAAATAGACAATAATTTCAAAAATGCTAGAGATCGGAAGTTGGAATGGCTAGAGGTAAGCTTGATAATGCCGTAGTGGGACGATAGTATTGCATTAAAATTGGATTTAGAGATGTTCAAATTACGGAAATTATAGCCCCATACCTAAATACGCAAATTGGCTCTCTCAATAGGTTTTCGACCGAACGTTTCAATTCGTGTTTTGTCGAGTGTCGGTAGCTCTTGCCCTCGTCCATATATTCTTTAACTTTCACTACATTACATTACACAAAAAAACGACAAAACCAATAAGTATTAAAATGGTAACGTGTCATTATTATAAAACACGAATCAGAATATACGGTATCGTACTAACTTACACAGAACAATCCGAAAAAAATCAAATCCAAAGCCGCCTGCTGTTTATCGGGTTTTGTCAGGCAAAAATCTTCTCTTGTGCTATTACAATATTCTATATCCACAATGTTAAACACGTATAAGTACATTCGACTCGATGGCGACCACGCACATGTCCGCGCGCGTGTGTGTGCACGTGCGTATATATAACAGAGTGGCGAGAAAATTATATCCGCAGTGATGGTTTAATTAATTCGGTACGTCCGCCGTCGCCGGTCTGTGGCGATTAATTATATCATATATATATATATATATATATATATATATATATATATACGTATTCGCCGGCGTAACCGTAATCCGTGTTATTATTACAATATATTTTATAAAGTCGCAACGAAATGCATTCATCGTGGCGGACGTCCAACGCGAATCGTTATTGAAGCGAGCGTGCGCCGACTACGCGCCGTCCGAAAGCGGACGTGCCTGCCGCAGTGTATTATGAGTGCACCCATGGCCGTCGGAACAACGTAACGACCGCGCGGCCATAGTGCATCGGTGCATCGGAGTGTACCTACGGTAATGTTAATGTTAAAACGTGAAATTATATTTCATCGGCGCGCGTGCACGAGCGATATACTCGTGTATATATATTATATTGTGGTTGTTGACGATGTTCGGTATCGCGGGCGACGGAAAAACGTATTGTTCGTTTACGGTGCCAGCTACAAATGCCGCCGAGCGACCTGCGCCGGACGAGGGCGGATATAGATCGTCGTCGTCGTCTGCAGAACGGCGCCGAGTAGCCGACAATATAATAATGATATTAATGACGAGTGGGATATAACGTATTACAATATTATGCGCACCGTGTGGGAAACTCGCCGCGTTTCAGTACACCGAGATAATAATGTGTACGTTTAAGTGCGTACCCGAGTAAATGGGTACGGACGGTCCATAATATGTACATCGATATAATATTATTATTATTTTAATGTGCAGCTGTATGCCAGGTCATCGGGGCTACGAATAAATATTTTATTTATTTCGTACGACTCTGTAATGTCGTTTCGTCCGGATACGTATAAGAAATTACGAATTCTGAATCGATCGACTGTTGCAGCTCTGCGAGTTTAAATAACCACCACTGAAATAAAA
Organism: Pentalonia nigronervosa; assembly: GCA_014851325.1. NCBI lineage: Eukaryota > Metazoa > Arthropoda > Insecta > Hemiptera > Aphididae > Pentalonia > Pentalonia nigronervosa. Next base: position 98,541 of record JACXSJ010000866.1, on the reverse strand, counting down.
TACACGGCGCGCTCCTATTTGACGATAATTTTCACCCGGGATTTCGTAATAATATTGTTTTTTATATCATAATATCGTTTTATTTTATACACTCGATGAGTTATAATACATGTTATAATAATAGGTATTCACACCATGTATTGCAAAATACATAATATAGCAATCAGAATTTATCTCGTGTCGCTTTTATATAATATGAATATTGCGTATATAAATGTATATGGATAGGTGAAAATGATTGTTTTAGCAATAAAAATTGGAACATATAATATTGAATTTGATTGGGTAATGTAAATCGTACAAAACATAATTATTGGTTATATTTTACTTTGGACTGTTAATAATAAATTAAATTCATGAATTACGAGTAGGCAAAACTATACACCTATGTATAAAAACCAGGAATCGGTCGGAAAGTATGCGTGCTTACCCATTTTCCTTACTTATTTCAAACTTATGTCAATAATTGCCTAGTATATATATATATATATATATATATATATATAAATAATTAATGTGTTAAAATATAAGGAAACGAGCATAATAAAACAAATTGATATCATAATTGACAGTAAATTTATGACCAATTATAAAAATAATTGATCTGAACAAAACCAGCACGAACGCGGAATATGGAGACACGTGCAGCTGTAGATACATTATTTTATACCACTTTATTTTAGATATTATGCCTAAACCAAAAGCATACAAATTGTAAAAGCAAATACATGCTTATATTTTGCTAAAAGTATACAGTAAAAAAAAAATAGTATCTCCGCTGCATGCAGATACATCGGACATAATTATGTCTTATGTCTACCGATCAATTTACCACGATAGTAAGTTATTAATATAATTATGAGAAGTTAAGAGCTAAAATTACAAATACCAATAATTTCCGCCTGCCGAAGTCATCGGACAACTATCAACCAACGTTGGTTTTATTTATATAATTTATTATAAAAAATATTTATGAAAAAATATTGATAAAGCAATTGACGAAAAAATTGAACAAAAAAATTGATGAAAAAATATTAATGAAAAATTTGATTTGACTGACAAAGACAGTATAGAAATAGGTGATCGAGCCGGGTGGTGAGTAAAGCAGGGTTTATGACGTCATGGTAACGTTCTCGGTGTCGTATAAATTTATAGAATGACCCCAGCCATAAGACATATACATGTCAAGTCAAATGTGTTAGGTGGTGGCGGGAGGGGCTGGAGATACGTACCTTTATATATTATTGTGATTATTGTATTATTTATATTATTATTGTGTGTGTGTTTTTTTTTTTTATTTGTTGTGTTTGTCATTACGTTTTAGTGCAGTAAATGTGCTCCAATTCCCTTCATCAGCATTTTTTTTGAAAGAAAATTGAATCTAGTTGGTACTTTGGAAGGTTAAAAGTAAAAAATTCCCAATAGTTTTTAAACGCGCCGCAAAATAAAAAAAATGAGAAAAAACAGGCATTTTTTCGCAAAGCAAATTTTTAATAAAATTTATTTATTTTTAATGTAACAAAAGAAATAATGACTGTAAATATATGAAATTTTCAGTGAATGTTTATACAAACATTTTCTATATACTAAAAAAAAATAAAAATAAAAATATTTTGACAACTTCTGAGCTAATTGTAGGCCTAAGATATTTTTGGAATTTTAAATTTTTTTTTCTTTATATACCGATAAAAAAAATTCGTAGGGTCAAATTTCTTGAAAATTTAATAAAAAATTCCTCATAAGTTGTTAATAGCAAATCTAAAATAATAAAAATACATAAATACAATTTTTTTTATAAGCATTTATACTTCAAATTTTGATCGAAATTCATTATTGAACATTTGTAAATTATTTTGTAGTTAAAAATTTATAAAATGTTCAATTTTATAATTAAGGATTGAAAATTTAAGACAAAGTTTTTCCTAAGTAGTTAATAGTGTAACCAAAAAATTAAAAAAATTATTTTTTTATAGACATTTTAAGTTCAATTTTGGATATCAAAATATAGAACATTTTCAAATTATTTTGTGGTTAAAAACTTATATAATATTCAATTTTTATAATTAAGAAATGAAAATTCAAAACGAGATTTTTCGTAAGTTTTTCTAAATGTAGTTTTAAAAATATTTAAGATGCACACTTTGTTTTATAAGCATTTAAAGTTCAAATTTTAACCAAATTCATCAAAGTCTCAAATGTTTGCAAATTATTTTGCAGTTAAAAATGTATACAATGATCAGTTTTTATAGCTAAGGATTGAAAATTTAAAACAAGGTTATTCGTAAGTATTTAATAGTGTATTCAAAAATTAAAAATATATATAAAATAAATAATTTTTTTATAGACATTTTAAGTTTAAATTTAGACGAAATTAGATAAATAAATAAAGAATAACGATGTTATTTATTTCGTTGTAATTTAAAAATGATTTTCATGAGTGCTTGAAACTTTTAAAGTATATTATTATATTTTAAACACTCAATTAAATTTTCTAATGCGATGTTTTCTGCAAAAATAATTCAATGTACCGTGTTATTAATAGTAAAATAAATTATTTTAATAGCAATAATATCATATAGAATACACTTAGTTATGTATAGGTTGACAGACCGCCTTCTTTCAGAATTATTTTTCGTATTCAATGATTTTATATCATTAAATTCAAATTTAATAAATTCATAACATTGACCCCACTGAACACCCACTGTACAGCAGAGCGATACCCACTTGTAGACCTTTTTTTATTTATTATGTGTCTTGAGTTGTTGTGCTTTTCAATTTAATACTCATAATATTATGTATAGATAAGTATATAAAAAATATTTTATTGAACACACAGAACCAGGCACTCGTTCAATATGTCAATAAAATATATGCTTTTTATAGTACTTGAGTTTATCAATCATAATTTTAATTCGATTACAATTTTATTTTATTTAAAGTCACGACATCATAATATATCATTGGTTTTTCAATAGCGCTAGAATACAAGCTAGTTATTAACACAATATTAAGAATAATAATAAATTAATACAATTGAGATACTTATTAATTAGACAACATTTTTTGTAAGATGTTTGCCCGGACATGGTTGTTTGAGATTTTTTTGATTTTTTTTTTTGAATGTCTCTGTGGTGATACATTAAGAAAAAAGTTGATTGAATGATTATTGTTTATGCACATCATATAATTCTATATTCCTATATACATATTTCTAAAATACATTTATCGGAATAATCAGGATATTTATCATTTTAACAGGTATTCATATTTATATTTGTTTTTCAATATAACGCCAGCTGGACCTCCCTGAATTTTTTTGCGTTTCTTAAAATATAATTATTGATTTATTGCAGCCATACGTTATGGCATAAATTATACCAGCCATCGACTGCAAATAGTAGATCTTGGTATTTTTTTAAATAAGTAATTGTAAAAGGTATATATTATAATATACTCGACTTTGGAACACCTAGTAGGTATGCGCGACTTCCACAAAATATTTCAATTACAACTGTTACTTATACACACTTTCCATTTATACGGGTATCCATATAATTTGAACCAATAACAGGTGTGTATAATATTATAACTGATGCGTTTGTATTTTTGTATATGGCACAAGTAATATACCTAATGGGTTTAAGATACCTATTATAATACCAAACATGTACAAGACGTGTGGCAGTAATATATATATATATATACACGATATACCTTTAAAAAATATAAGTTATAGTATATTGCAAGAAGAGTGTCCGGAATTATTTCACGCACTGTTCCGCGGTTTATCCGTTATCGATACGATCTTGTTTTTCTACCTCTCCGAGTTTTCAAAGCATATATTATAATATTCATTATGGCAAACAAAAAATTGAATAGTTAAAATATAATAGTCTTATTATGTATTGTATATTATGTACATACATGCACGCACGGACTTTGCACAAAATCTAAACGGGATTGCACGCATACGCTCTCACGTTTAATATTATCTATTTATAGACTTTAATATTATCAAGGGCGTATACACGATTCTCCTCAAGGGGGCTGGGTATAAATCATGACAGATTGACCCCCCATACCACCCCTAGATATATCAAAATATAATTTTTCATTTTTTCCATAATATAAAACAAATATAAATTTATAACACTTTATCATGGTTATTAAAAAAACGTATATACTCGTACATTTTAACTGCAAAGGTACGTTTATCGTACGCGTCCACAGCTCCTCTCCCCACATGGAACTTTTAATTTTTTTTTTTTTGGAAAATATTTAGCATATATTAATTACTATGCATTTGCTTATTAACTTTTATATTTTGCATGATTTTAGATTAAGTGTTACTTACACTTTTCACGTATACACTATTCAGGTGTATTTATAATTTGACTCTGTAATAGATTACAGATACATATAACATCGGTGTGCATATGGGTACTGCAGAAAGTTCATGTTCGGCATGGTGCATGCCTGAATTTGTAACATTTTTTGGGCTGATTAATTGAACTGTGGACCAAAGTGGAGCAAGTTATAGCTGCTTATAGTCACAGCCCGGGAAATTTTATTATTTAATATAAACATAGATAACACTAATATAATCACATTTTTTGATTAGATAATTAATACTTTGTACAAATATGCCTATATAGTTTACAACAAATAGGTACCCAGTAAAAATCACAAACTATATTTTTATAGCCACTGTAGTTACAATAACACAGCATAATATGCCTGTGTATCATACGATTCAAACGGTTCAAAATTGATTTGGCCGATTGTAAAAATGAGATGGTTTATTCAGTATGATTTATTCTGTCTGCTCACTCCTATAATAAATAATATTATAATTTATAACTGATGCGACAGTATTTTTGTAGACAGCACAAGTAATATTCCTAATAGGCTACCTATATAATACTAAACTAGACGTGAGGCGGAAGTGCATATCTATAATAAAATAGCGTTGATTCTTATTGCAGGAAAAGTATCAGAAATTATTTTACGCATCGTCCTGTGGTTTATCTGCTATGTATGAGATCTTGTCAAACAAAAATGTAATAATTATAATAGAATATTATTATGGCATATAATATATAGGTACATGATGGTACACGTGCGGACTTGTGCACAAAACATACACGGGATTGCTCGCATATGCTATTGCGCGATACTGATATTATGTTAGAATATTATACGCGTGGAATAAAATCGTTTTGTAAATAATCGTATTGACAATTATTATAATTACGCGTGTACGATTGCACGATTACAATGAACGGGTTACAGCAGGAGAGCAGACGTAAAAAAATATTGAATGATATATTATTATAGTGTCCATACGTGTGTACGTATATTTTCGGCAAGCCGGCCGCCGGCGGTCGAACTGGTTAAACGACGTTTAGTCCATTATGAATGGATTAGAACGGGACGTATTATTATTATGTCTTTTCGGATTTGTTCGCTCCCAGTTATCGCGAGCGTCCGTTCTATAGATCCGTATAACGACTAGCGTCTAACAAGTGCCTATATATCGTCGCCGCCGTACCTATATAATATACAGATGTATAATAGATGTATATTATATAAGTACGTGGAGAAATTAATCGATTTTCATTTTTCGATCGCGCGGACCATCGCCCGTTATTATTATTATTTTTATGTATGAGTTTAATATATTATGAGGTATGCGTATAGATACACCTACGAACGGATGTTTAGTAAACAGTGTTTATCCGCGAACGGGATAGCGCTACATCTGCGCGCGTTAACGCACTTACGGTATAATTATAATTTATATTATTCGTTTCAATAAGACGCCGTGATGAGTTATTTTTTCAATTGTACCTATCTATATAATATAATATACGCGCTCAACCGACGCTCTATAGCCGCGTGTATATTTTCCTTGTTTGCTACTGCCACTGCAGCATATATTACAATCCGGAACGACTTTGACATCTAGAACTTCTGAGTCCACACTATTACAGCAGCGTGTTAATATATTCTCCTAGAAACGCTTATATATATATATATATTCAATACAAGCATCCCGCGCAATGTATATACCTATCAAATATAGCAGGCGTATGTGTATATATATATATATATATATATTATATAGGTACCCGTAACTGGTATTACGGCCAAGCATACCTATATATAAATTAATCAAAAGAACGAGAACTCGAAAATTGAGTTATTTGCGAGTTCATGGCGATATTAATATATAGCTGCGCTTGTACGAAGTCTATTTTGTGACCCGTTTGTAATTATACAGGACACACGGACGGTTTTCCTGTTGTGTGTTGAAACTGTATTATAATAGGCACCTATACTCACGCATCTTATAATAATATGTGATACATAATAATAATAATATAATTTATATTTAATACTCGTGCGCTGGCGTAAATTATTTCGTTTTAAACGATACTTTAATACGTGTACAATGCACATAATAATATAGTTCCAAGTGTAAAATAGTCCTCTGGACATATTAGGTATATATTATAATTATTTTTATTATATGGACTGCCCTGTCATACGTTGTAGTCCATATAGTTATAGGTAGATCGTATGTATATATAATATATTATTATATATAGGTACATGCACTGGATTGCGTAGAGACTTAGACGCACGACTCGGCCCCGAACGTCGTTGAATTATATATAAATATTATGTTTCCAGTGCGCAAGAGTTTTACGCATATTAGTACCACGTATTACCTATGTTATATATATATATAATGAATAAACCTATAAAAGTATATGTATTATATGTAGCCGATTTTAAGAACTAAATAACGATACTGTTTAAAATTTATTGTATAAATACCTATTATATCAGAAAGCGATTTATAACTTCGCATACTATCCACGCCACTTACAACGAACTCGGTATATATTATACTATTCCACTGTATAATCATTATATTATATATCACGTGGATTAGTAGCGTGGTCACTTATGTATGCGCCTATTTAATAGTCTTATCTCCTGCAAGTATATATTAGGTTAAACAAAAATAATAACCGATTAGGTATTTTAAATGAGAAATATCACATTATTACTGTTTTAAAATTGAAATATTTTCCGCATCTTCGACTTCAGAGTTTTCATATCTAAGTAGAGCGAGGAATAATGCATTATAGGTTTTAGAAACTTACAATGTTATGTAGTTTTTTATTGCGTCGGTCATCAAGCTTTAGAACAGAAAAATGTCTTCAATTTTCAACATTGATTAACTAAAGGTAAATATATACTTAGTCAATGGTTACACAAAACAGAAATTGCAGTTTTCTGGACTAAAGAATCTTAAAAAACTGTGATATATCGACGAATGACAGATCAGTACTGTGAGTGTTTGAAATAAAAAGATACAGTGAGATCTCTACGACCGTTATGAGACGAAAGAATAGATCACATGAAACCTCTAAAAAAGTGTCATGTAATATAATTATTAATTGAGTTATTTCTTATCTCTGGTGTAGGTTTTACTTATCCGTAAAACAGCCACGGTCAACGCGCAGGTTTACGAATTCGTCGCGGATCTAATACCGCCTCGCCTGTTTGCAAAAGATTTCTACTTACAGTCGTATTGTTTTTAATATGTAGGTATATAAAAAAAATAATACTTTTAAGATATATACTATCTTATGCGTAGTACGAATAAATGTTAACTGGATAATGTTAATTTTTCTAGTCTTGACAGATGTCGGCTCCGATTAACTTTATACTTGTATATTATAAACTCAGAGCTTCGCTGTACAAGCGAGAAGTAGGTAGGTACGCGAGTAAATTTATTGGAAAATTATGAAAACGCGTCGATCCCTCTGCAACCATTGGTCTCGTGTGTGGAGGTATGCGATAATGAGCAGCCATGCCAGAATGTAATATTTATTCGAATAAAAACGAACAACGAATATATACAAGACGTACTTATAATATTCGTTTCTCGGAGGTAAGTTTGCATTGTTTGCATTTTGTTTTGTTATATTGTAGTAGTTGTTTAGTTATAGGATGATTCATCAAGCATGCTGTCTGCTTGCTCATATTACACTGCTATACTTCAATAGTGCAGTTATTCAAAATCTGATTTTTGGAATTTTTAAATATACTTACAAAAAAATCATATTTTCAAATTCTTGAGAATTTTTTGTACTACATAAAGAATGTCATGTGGATATAAAAACTTCTGTTTGTCAGATAGCAAACCTTCTTTCTACTGTAAATTATTTAACAGATACATTTTCTGAAAATGTTAACGTATCAGAATCAAAATTCGAACAAATAGTTTTTGAGAAATTTAACTTTATGATATTCTATTGATAATAGGTCCATGATAATGAGATTGGAAGATTGGGAGGGGGAGTATAGTGATTTGACAATTTTAGTGATTTAATACTAATCTATCAACATTAATAATTTGTAAAAATGGTCCTAGTATATAATAAATACTAGATCCGATGTTAAATCATCTTTATATATTTATTTAACCACTTTTATGTATTTACTATAATAACCTTAGAATAAACATTTTAACAAGTGATAAACTACTCGCTCGAATTTTGAATTTTGAAAAAAATTATCCACTAAATATACAAAAGGGTGGTTTTCATTTGAAAAAATAGAAATTTGTATCTCCCCAAATGGCATCACTTAAGAAGTGATACAACAAAATCTCAAGAATTTGAAAAATATAGTCTTTATGTAAATTTAAAAATTCCAAAAATCAGATTAAGATAATAACTGTATTGTTCAAGTCGAAAAGGGGGTGAACGTGCTTGACAAATCACCCTATACAGTACACATTTAATATTTATATTACTATACGTGTTATGTGATAAACAAACAACAAAAAAAAAAAAAACACACATAGCATCAATTAAATCGTATATTTGAATATTTTACTGACGACTATTAGAATAATGTTAAACGATTAATCTAAGCTCATCGCGACACAAAGACGGGCTGCACTCGGTCGCCGCACGATACGGTACGTGTATGCTATTGCATTCCAGTATTTGTTACCCATCTGGCCGCCACCGCTCTCGCATAACGATGTGTATGCGTGCGTGTGTCGTTAACGCGATCGAACGGTGTGGAAAGGCGCGTGCACAAACGAGCCGGAAAGTCGTTCTTGTTTTTTCAACCACGTGTGCGGTGTAGCGTTTAATGTCCAGCGCGCGTGTGTGTGTGTGTATGTTTCAGCGCATTTGCACAAAGGCGTGTTCGCGAACAAATTCTCGGAGTTGAACGAAAATATATATTTTAATATATAAGACACGCGTGTCTCGAAGCCTCCGAGCAGCAAATGCAGCTGAGAGTGCAGCGCCCGTTCGACGTCTTCGCGAACCTGGTACCTCCCCCTCACCCCTCGGGGAGCTTACAAATTCCAAAAACCCGACAGAAAACACCAAACGACGCATCGAATCATTATATATACAAGCGCGCAAACATTCAGTTATGTTAAAATATTGAATTTTAACGTATATTAGTAATAGTAATATTTAATACCAGTTGTTGGCGTATATTAAATAAACCATAATATAATATGCGGTTTTCGAATTTTATGTCTCAAAAGATTACCACAAACACGTCCGTGGCCAACTGTCAACCGTTCAACGAGCGCTTGTAAGAATAGGTATTCGGCCCTTCCAGCGGAGACACTCTTCAAAATTTAACGAGTAATCTTTAAGAATTTATCGCAGTCTTAAAAATCTTTACTAGCACACGCTTACACGTGTGCAGTGGTAGCGTGGGGTGTGTGTATACGTTGCATCGGCAGCAGCTGCAGACCATCTACGAATGCATTTCGTTGGGTTGTAGAATGAAAGTTACTGTCGTCACGCACGCGAAGACGAGTAAATAAAAAAATCACCATACGTATTATTTTATATACCTACACGTATTTATTTAAATTTGACGCGTTATTATGTTTTAACGTGAATAGTTATAACTAATAACTTAAAAAATGGAATATTATTCGCGTATTATATTACGGGGTTTTTTTTATGCAGGTATGGTGAATCTGTAGCTTTTTGTGGCTCTTTTCAACAATTTTACATTTAGCTTATATTTTACCCACTTTTCAAAATTCATAAAAAAATAACCACTAAAAAAGCAGTGTATTTTCTTTATATCGGTCTTCTCGATCCAGGATTTTAGTCCTATATTTTAACTAGATTTTATACATTAGGTACCTAAGGCACGTCTAATAGATAACTCGCATCATTTTTTTTTTTTGTGGATGACAAAATTACAGATCCTTGATGAAGAACATCTATATACATAGACATGTGGCAAATTTTGTCACTAGAAAAATAAACGTCTAAATCTAATCTTTAAACATAAAAAGTTTGGATAGAACAAATAACTTAACAAATTTTAAACAATTATACTCATCTTGTATGGTACTAAAGAAACATTGACGATAAGGTTTTGTTGATGTCATCTGTAATCTATGCTGTAATTTAATATAGCACAATATAATATAGTCGTAAAAAACATAAAGCCATACTATTCTGATCTTGTCCACATGACTTGCAAAGGTACGCGACTACTTGGAATTCACGTAATTGAATAACAGATTATATATACTATTCATGATATGAAATGTATGTGGCCCACGTAATAAATATATGGTTAAAATAAAAATAATATAATTCCTGACAAGAACATTATTTTTCTGATGTAAATTATTTAATTAGTTATAACAAGGATATTTTGATATAAAAGATTCGCATAGAATACAGTTATATAATGGAATGTTACCAAATAAACATCGACCTCTATAGAAAATTATTATCTAGTGGCGTACTTGACTAAAATTTTAAATTTTGTAAAAATTAATTAAAACTTAACCAGTGTTGTCTACAAAACGATATAAAAAGATTTAAAACTGTAAATTAATTCGGAATAAATCTAATTTAAAATCTGATACTACCATTCAAGCTTATATTTTTTAACTTCTCAAATATTATTGAAAGAATTAAAAATCTTGAAACTATAAATATACTACTTCCAAAAGCATTAGAAGTGATAGCATTTCTAATTAGTAGAATTAAATATTCCACAAATGGTTTTTCATAATAATAAAACTTGAGTTGGAATTCAAAAAAATGATCATTATAATCTCAAAAATACTAGACTAAAATTATCGAAAAAACATTTCTAAAATAATTCAATGTTGAGGAAATTAATTTTAACTACTTTCCCGTGCAACATGACTCACCAAAAATATTTACTAATTTGAGGTATGCACCAATATCAAGACTAAGTAAATCCTTACAAATCATCCATTTAATTTCGCATAGATACTATTTTTACTATTTATTTTACTACGAAAAAATTGAAAATATTATGTGGTAACTTATTGTTTTTTTTTAATCAACATTAAAATGTGTTGTATATATTTATTTTATATTAAATCAACAACATGCATTGATGTTTAAGTAGGTACTTTTTCAATTCAAAACATAATAAAAATAATTGCATTTTGTAATATATATTTTGTAGTTTTTCTTGTATATTTTTACTTTTATAAGTGAATATTTGCATACATATATTATATACAAATTATAAGTGCATAAAAATCCGGTCATTACTATTAGATATAAATCATTTATACAGTATTATCTCAACACGAATAAAAAAAAAAAACTACGAAGATATATAAAAAAATACGAACATAAATTAATTATTGTTTTTTTTAATTCGAATTTTTGTAACGAATATTTCTGGCTTATTATATATTTTCGTCTATAACTGTACGTCCATAAAATAAATAAAACCAGTAGCCTACAGTATGGGTATTTACAATAAGATCCTAGCTATACAAATATTGAGTTTATTTAGTTTGAAGCTATTTAAATATATTAATATTAAAGAAATTAATGTCGAGATAATCACTAGAAAGGTATTAACACATAATATATGTATATATAATGTGAATAACTTGGATAACTTTCAATTTGTAAAAATAAAATATTTATCAGATTTTTTATTATTGCATAAACCATCTTCTATGATATACAGGTAGTTTGCAATAATATAGAATTTTAATGAACGGCTGTCATCATTACAGACCTATAAACAGTAACACGTACAATTTGACTATTTTGTAATAGTACATGACATAAGAACATTATTTATTAAACGTTTTATTTACTGGGATATTAAACACTTATGTTTTTAGTAGGTTTTTAGCAGTTATTTTCATATTGAAGTTGTAATAATTTATTATAATTTCGGCAAAAATCAATCGTTGCGCGCTTTGTTGTGTTGCCAAAATAAATATGCATCGAATTACGAATAACGATCAAAGATCATTGTTGCAAATGACGGCTATCCGCGTCATCTACAGAACACTGAAAAATACCAACTGTGTCCGACATTTGTAGAAGTTTAGGGCTCACCCGATGGAAATTATAATAATTTATGTGTCATTATTCCGAGAGATATAAATCTTAGATAACGACATTATATATATATATATATTATACATATGTTACGTTTGTGCTTTTCAAATTTAACCTCAACGTGTCTCAAAATAAATGGCTTGCTCCAGATTACATAAACATATTTTATTGCAGCTTATGATATATTATTTTACAGCAAAAGACATATTATGTCTACAAGCGAACTGACTACTGACTATATTATTAAGAAGAGCTAGGGGCAGATAGGTAATAGTCTACACACAGATCCAGTAAACTACAAAATAGGGAACACCAGAATAACGAAAAAATAAATTAAATAAAAATAAAATTAAATACATACAAATGCAATGCCAAAAATATCAATATGACATTCACTCACAAATTCATTAGATGACAATATGAAACGATTGATATTATAATTTATAATTTTTTATAATCAAAAACAACGATATATGAACAATATTATAACCAAGGATCATAATAATATAATGACAATGAAAAAGAAAAGCGCTGAACCCTATGTTTAGGTCAGACCACGGCCCGGTGATTTGCAAGTCACACCAGAATTTGCATCATTGGTTAATAAACTTAAGAGATAAACACTTATTTATAAAGTTTAGACTTTTGAGTCTAAATGTGAAAGACCAAATTACTTATAACAAAATATGACTACTTGAGCATTGCGTTATCGATCAAAAAGAGTTAAAAGTTGTACAAATTTATTTTTCATAATACACTGTGAAAATACAGATCATGGCCACCCGAAAAGCTTGGGTCTGTAGTTTATCTGTAGTAGACCTAAACCAATTTTTAGAAGTTTGGTGCCACTGTTAGAGGGCCCTTTACTGATCTCTTAAATCTGTTATATGGTATCAGACTCTGAGCACTTACCTACCAGTCAGTCGTCACAATAAATAATTAATTTAATTATATAATGTTACAATTTAAAATCGTTTTCGTTATTTTATTGAAAACAATCGAGGAATACTATAAGTAATAATAGTAAACCATAAAGCTCATCTAAACAACTTTTTTATTCCTATAATATGATCTACTTAATATAAAATCACTATTTTCTATTTCATCATTATAATAATATATCATATTAATATGGATATTTTATCTTGAATTACCCCTTATCATTAAATAAAATATTATTTATTATTGTTATTTTATTTTATCATAAATAGACTGAAGAATAATTATAATGTTTAGTTAGTGTCGGTTAAATAACGATCATAAATTAATGTTATTATATAATTTGTTTAGCCAATTACCAACACCAACGCCACAATATGCAACCGTTAATGGATATATTTAACCTTGGACTTATGAACATATAGATCGATAATGATTATTTAGGTAATTTTTAACAACGATGTTTTATAGACACGTAAATTATAATATATTGCACTTGCGCCTGACTAAAGAGAAACTTTCGAACAAGACACCACCGCTAATATATACCTAGGTATTATCATTGATTATAAATTATAGTATTTAATATGTTCAATGGTATTAGGCACGTTATTGCAAGGAAATGGTGCAGGTAAATCGATCAAAATGTTTGTAGAACGACAAAATCATAGAATTATTAATAATACAAAAATATGTGCACAGTACACTACGCGCCGGTGTAACTATATTTTATATGAATGCAAATCGAAATAGACAATTTACTAATAAAAAGATACCGACACACAGACACACACAAGAATATTTGTATGATATATTATAATAATTATGCACCGGTCGGTCGGTCAGTCGACCGTCGCGCGTACTTGAGCGGACATATTAAATTCGTACTCGGGTCACGGAAATCCTATAAAATACGCCTCTGCAGCGATGGCAGTAGCCAGTTTAGCCATCGGTAGGTATCTAATGCTCCACGTATATCATATATTTATAGTATTATATTAAAATTCGAAGCTCAAAATACAATCATTGTCAACATTTCGAGATCCCGTTTCAACGCCGCGCGTCCCGTCACTCAAGTCTCGACGTATATCTTTCGATGTCTCGTGCGCCCGATTGCAACATGAACTGCCGCTTAGTACCACTATTACGTCCTGCATAGGCACCTATAATAGTGTAATTAAAAATATTAATTTTATTTTATTACGGTATTTTTTTTTTTTTGCCCGTCAGTCTTATTCTCCGGCTGAGACGACTTGATATTATTTTTTCCTCCATCATCCTGCGCATCTACTACGCCCTTTCGCGTTGCGCAAAATGACCTCGATATAATTGGAACCAGATATCAAACACACCGAAAAATGTGCTTACAGGTAGTAGATATTATTATAATACGCATTATCGATCCGAGTCATGTAAATTTTTGTCGAAGGCTGTCGAACATCGTACGCCGTGTGTCGTCGCTCTTCGCCGACTAATTTTTACCACCGCTGACCATAATATAATGTACATTGTAACGTTAAACGCGATAATAATATAATTTAATATCTTATAGTGGAATCGCGCGCGCAGAATTTGTAACCGGCAGCAGCATGGTGTGGAAAACCAGTTCATTGATGTTTTCGCCCGACCGGAACCCGCCGCCGATGCCGACAAACCGATTTGTGTGAGAAAACGTCCAAAGCGTTCACAATAATAATAACGCTGAACAATAATTATTATGATCATCTGGATATTAAAGTGTAAACCTACGGTTTTATGGTGTCTAGCCGCGCGGAGGTTTTGAATTTTATCATTATTTATTTGTTTGAACGTAATAATATTCGGAACGCTGTATTAAGACGTATTCGTCCACGTGGTGTACACGTAGGTACATGAATATTACGAAAACGCAGATTGACGGCAGTAAAGAAAGAACACACACAAAATATATTGGAGATGGGTGAAGACGAGAAGAAAAACGGAAAGAAAATTATAAACGTTTCGTTGACGACTGGCTCTTACTCGAATCAATGTTTACTATATAATTGCTACGTTTCATATAGTTTTATTATTGAAGGTGAACACCCATTTTATCAAAAGACATTAATGTATTTTCAATATAATATAAATATCGAATTCAGAATTTTTAACGAATTGTTAATCAGTTGTATGTTATAACTTATAATATGTTTTATATGTTTAATTGAGTGGATTATCACAGGGTTATCCGATAAACATATACCGGCTGTAGACTAATAGATTGTAGTCGATCAACAATTTGTGAAATTGTTGATCCACTACAATTGCTCATCTCGACTTTAAAAATTTATAACTAGAGACCGGATTTTTATGGTTTTACATATTTTTACTGAAAATATGCAACTTTGATTGGATGAGCTTTCTCGACGATTCATTTTCCTATGAACTGATATAAAAAAAACTAATTTTAAGGTTGAAGAATATTTTGTAAAAAATTATATATATTAGGAATATATTGAGGTTCAAATCGGATATTACACAAAAATTGTAATGGTTTACAACAAAATGTAAAAAGAATTGTGTCCGCTGTCAGTTTATACAATTATCAAGACGAAAAGACACGAATTTTTTTTTTTTGAATTCATAAGGTTGAATTTTAGATACCTAAGTCACCATGTGTTACAATAGCACATATACAATATACTTAAATGATCTACATCAGTGATCAGTACATCGAAAAGTATAGATTAGTATGGCTGTTTAGGTAATTTTTAAAGATTAGAAATTGGTATTATATTTACTATCTTATAATTTTTATAAATTGTTTTTCTTATTTGTTTTTTCTGTAATTTAAATTTCCATTTTTATAAATACTACTCGTATATAATTCAAAAAAATAATATTTATGCATATTTATTATTTATGCTTTCAAAATTCGATACATAAACATTGAAATTGACAAAAAAATAATTTGCTTTAGAGTATAAAACGAATAATGTATTTTGTTATTAAAGTAAAAACTTAAAACAATATATCACGACAATAATAGTGAATGTATGCAATTTTTTTCAAAAATATTGTATTGTGATATCTTTTTTAAATTATCTAAAAAAATGTATTTTCTAAAACGTTAATATTTTTTTAGATAATTAGTAATCACCTTGTAGGTACCTATACGGACTAGAATACAACATAATATCTCGTTTTTAATGAGTTTAAAAGTAGACTCGGTTGATTTTAATTTATTAACTAAATGTAACAATTTGAATATTTTTACTACCTACTGAATCTAATTTGATTCCGCATTAACTTAAAGTAACGCAATATTTTTTAATGGTCACAATAAAGTTACTTGAAATCATCATTTATTTTTTTTTTATTTCTTGTTAAAAAAATAGATGCATTGATTTAAGTATTTAACAATAAATAAAAATGTAAATATATCTATTTACTTGAACTAATAATTATTTGATTAAAAAGAAATTAGTAAACTTAATTTGACCGAGTTAATAAAATAATAATAACTTTCCCGATTTTGTGTAGTTGTATATATGCGAGTATATCCAATAGAATATTATTATCATATGCAACAATATCCAGTTGAAGACAATTTGGGGCCATTCCAAAAAAAAAAAAAACACGTTAATAATAATAATTATAGTACTCACAGCTACGGTTTTATTTTTTTTAAATGATTTTTTAGAAAAATAATACTTAAATAAGTTGTCGAGTAACAAACTCGATCTGTCTCGCTTATTCTGATGCAAAACACTCATCTATTTTATCGTGTTGTTGGAAATAAGATAATAAGTTTACTTTCAAATACAAATATATAAATTCAATACCAATATAACATACTACAACATTTTTCATATTAAGCAATCAACTATTATATCTAGTTTGGTTTGTACTGTTTCTTTATATGACTTCAATATTTCAAAAAAAAAGGACTTTTGACAGGACAATCTTATCATAGTTAAAAAATATACAATATATAATTATTTATTTACTATAATATTATAATATATTATATTTAAAAAGCGATGTTTAAATAATTTTAAGAAATATTGATGAATTGATTTTTTTTTAAAAATCATAATTGATGACCAATATTAGGTATACCTACGTTTCGTAGTACATTAAACTCAAACAAGATCTCACAAAATTGTATTATTTTAATACTTGTCATGTGCTTTATTTCAATGATCTTTAAAATAACGGTCGAGACCTATATAAATTGATCATATATTGTTTTCGGTGTGGATGTCGTATCTAAGAGGTGCACTATACCATGGTAAATACCTTACCTAGTCACCTACTGCACTTGACATATTTATTTTATTTATCTTCCTTGTATTATAACTATTATATTGTTTAATTGTTTAAGAAGACTGCGAGTGATGAAAATATTTTTACCTTTGTGAGTATATAATTAATATGTAGTACCTAGATCGTCCTCAATGACGCAATCAAACAATTGTAATTATTTTATGATCGATATAGGCTCACAACTAATTATGCATGAGAAATCATTTTAAAACTTGGTTAAATCTGAGCTCAAGTCCTGGTTAGGTTAGGGAAATCATAAAAAATTTATTGAATTGCACACAAACACACTATATACAATAAACTGTCCACCGTGCACGAATCGCATATTTGGAGTTACTTGCGTGTGTGTATGTTTTTTTATTTATATAATTATACAAACCATTCTCGAAAAAGTGACTAAACAAAATTAAACACGTATGAAGAGAAAATTATCATAGGTAAGCCGTAATCAAAATTATCAAATCGTATCGAATGATGTACCTAATACCTGTATGCCTACCTATATATTATAATAATATTATGGTAATTATTGCTTTTACGTGGTTTGCTGATGATAAATTAAATGTTCTGTCAACGATAACTAATGCGCCGCCGTCGCTGTCAGTGTAACGGTGAAAAAAAACCTTGGAAAATGATACAAATCGCGGTAGTAATTAATAATCGTATAATTAACGGCCGGACTACTAAAAGCAGAAAAAAAATCGTAGCAGCGAGCGAAACGACGTGTCAAAATATCTCGCCAATGACGACGGCCGTGTAATCGCGACGGTGAAAATAAATGCATTTTAAATGTTTTAATATCAGCAGACCGTATCTATATATATATAAGAAAAAAACGTCGTTCTGACAGTGTAATGCGAACGGTGCAAGGAGACGCGTATAGGGCCAGAGTCCCAACGGTAACATGTTTGTGTAGAAATATCCTACTATGAACGATCACCAAATATGCGTTTAACAAGTTTACTTCCATATCTAAGTTATTTTGTGAATTTTTCTCCATTGCCATCATGAGCATTATATTTGGGTCACATTAAGTTGTTCCTCTGTTGCCAAGAGAGACACATAATATATTGACGCCCAACATTTTTCTAAGTTGAAATAGAGCATCCATATTGGATCTCGGTTATATTGATTTTTTTTGGAATAAGGATTAATCCAATTTAAAACTGTATATTAAACCACTTGTAGCACTGGGACTTTATGACTTTAGAATTATTAATCCTTTGATGCTAATTAAAAAATATTTTCAAATTCGACATTTTGTGGCCTATAGTATAGACCATGATTATTAGAGTTTCGCTTTTTATCCACAAACTGTTATCATAATTCGACTCTACTATCAATTTTATGTAAGAAACTACCTTGGATCATATATACTACGTCCTATCTACTACGAATGTATAATTCGTTAAATCTAACCGAATTGTGTCTAAAATCATTATGGGGATAATTTAACCATAAACGTTTCAATGACATTAATGATGAATTAAATGTATTTAATGTAAACGACATTGGTGCAGATCCAAATCTCCGGCCCCTACATTTTTAATATTTCGAAACAAAATTAACTCTATTCGTTTGTGATTCGTTTGTATTGTTTATACTTTTAATATTATTGTTTGTGCTCAATAGTCAACGCCTTTTCATATTATTCAACTTTCAAAGAGAAGGAATGTACTGGGAACATACTTAGCTTAACCGCCATGGAATTCCAAAATCAAAGTTATGCCATTCCCATTGTCTGTTCTAGTTTGTACTTTTAATCTCGTCATGTAAGTTTAGGTATAATAACATACATTGATAAAGATAATTTCACTATAAAAGTATCAGAACATATTATATAAACGTAATTGATATTAAATTATTTTAATCTATTAATGTATAGGTATGAGAAAATTTGAGGTGGTTTGAAAACGTTTTTGAACTTATGAAATAACAGTTCCAAAATGCGAATTTTTAAATTAAATTCGATTATTAAAATTACGCAATATTCGTTTCATTCCCACTACTATTTTTTTTTAATTTCACACATTTGCCAATTTTTTACTTGCAAAACTTGTTTTTCGATTTTGCACATTTACCCAACACATACTTATGATTATGTTAACTAGTAGAATGAATGGCTAATAAAATTAAATATAATATGATGTTTAGAAAAAGAATGTTAAAAATTTAATAAAAAAAAAAGCTGGGAAACGTGCGAAATTAAATATATATATATAGATATTACTTTGGTAAATAGTAGAACCAATTATACATACATTTCGGAGTTAGTCACATAGACTTATTCTATAATGCGATATTAATAAATTATTAGAAACAAAAAAAAAAAAATCAAACTTTGCAGGTTTCTGGCGAAATGCATAAAGAATTTGGGTAAGGATAATTATTGTTGTTTAACTAAAATTGTCATAGTAAAAACCTATAGGTGCATTATATGGAGCCACTTTTTCTAGTTTGAGGAGTTAGTGAAGAGCTCCCAAATAAAATAGAAAATTTTGTTAAAAAAAGGTTGCCAAAAAAATATTATTATAGTCGAGATGCGATCCTTTGCTTATTTGTTATTTGCTAATATTATAATATGATATGCGAAAATATGCACATAAATCTAAAAAAAAAATACCTGCAAATTCATTAAAGTTCGAGCCCAGTTAGATTACACTCCGGCTTAAAACAACTAATCGGTAGAAGTGTTGCTGGACCGCGAATAACTGCAACGTTTCAACAAATGTTTCACGAGTGTTTTTTTTTCTACTCGTTTCCAATTCGACGCTGTGCACTTGCGTATGATAATAATGATTACGGTCGATTCGTATTTTTCTATTTTTGAAACGCGTGTTATAACAATAATGATAATATTATATGTAGACTCCATTTTTGTGACCATATTAAACACGCGTGCAGAGCGACCAAGACGGATTACAAATATTACAAATATTACTGTTACAGCTATGGCATATATAAAACGACTCGCTATTATCCTGTCGCAATGACTGCAACAAATTTAATAATAATATTATTATTGTCGTTATTTCGGGAGTAAGCACGCCACCACTCGTCCGTCGTTCAGAGGTTCGCGGATATTATCATCGGTGATGATTATACCGATAACCCACTGAAGCCACGAAGGAAGAAACCAAAATAAATTAAACAGATAAAACACATCATAACAACAACATAAATCACGACGAAGACGACGCCGCCAACCGCGAAAAACACATTTTTTACGACTCAGTCTTGTATTATTATATAGGTACACGTATTGCGCTTCGTTGTTTCGAAAAATAACGCGATAATGTTATTATCATGACGTAGTTTATACCAGCAGTTATTATATTGTTATTATATTATTTTACTAAACCGTTTCGTTACCACGGGTACTCGAGAACGGCCAATGATGAGTTTTTGAAACAAAATCATCAAGGAAAAGTGTGTATAAGTTGCTATAAAACTGTTGTAGATACGCAATAATTTCATGACACTATATAAGAATTTGTTTTTCGTCTCCAATGTCCGTCGCAATTGATCGATTTAATTATAATAACCTATAGACTACACCATCCTGTACACTCCTGCAGCAGTCCTGGCAAACTGCTAATTCGTTGACTGTCGAAGAAATATTGTCATATCGATTACCCGTAGTTTTTATTAGAGATGACTGGTCACCGAAGACCGTCATCCCTAATAAAAACATTTTAATAACTGAGAAGCTACCCACTCGAATTTTAAATTAAGTACATCAAAATTTTTAGCTAATTAATTCACATTAAAAAAAGGGATTTCTTATTTGAAAAACAGAAGTTAATATCTCCACAGGATACTCTTTAAATAGAACAAAATACTCAAGAATTTGAAAATATGGTTTTTAAGTAGGTATACTTAAAAATGATTAAAAAAATGATAATTTGAATAAATTCATTATTAAAGGAAAACATGGAGTGAACATGCTTGGTGAATCACGCTATATATACACAGCGATGTGCAAAATATAAAATACAAGAAACGAAATACGTTTCTACGTATGAAAGATTATATAAATAATAAATAATGACTAAAGTATATATCTAGTCTTCAAAGTAGATACGTATATTATTCATGATATTTTAAAACGTGCAATATGCATTAGTTCATTCTAAAATATTAAAATTTAATTTAATTTTGAAATAATTAATATTCAAAAAAATAAGGAAATCTCACTGTAATATGCGTATTACGTAGGCACCCTATTACTAAGGATATTTTATAATTTGTTTATATGTTAGTGTCATCACTTGTCAGACACAAAAATGCCATCATTGTAAAACTAATATACATTCATCGTTTCAATTCAGAATCTAAAATATACACTAATATTATAGATTAGTTATTATTATTGATGTCAAATATCGAGTAAATCAAAATAATAACATCATACAAGTTATAAAATAGACCGATTACGTTTAATATTTTCCACTAATTATGTTTTATACTCGCACTGTGCCAGTTTTGATACGTACCATTATATAAGTCATTTTATAAGTTGCAGCATATTATTAAACATATAAAAATAGTGCTGCAGTATCAATATATTTATATGATTAACGTGTTTATTTAATTTAAATACTACGACTTGCAAAGA
Organism: Pentalonia nigronervosa; assembly: GCA_014851325.1. NCBI lineage: Eukaryota > Metazoa > Arthropoda > Insecta > Hemiptera > Aphididae > Pentalonia > Pentalonia nigronervosa. Next base: position 76,266 of record JACXSJ010000866.1, on the reverse strand, counting down.
CTAATAAAAAACCTGTATTAAATTACTTATAGTTACTCTTATTTAGTTTCCTCAAAGTTACAAATAACAACTTTTTATTCGTTTAATATTTTTTTACGCATACATTTTTGAGTATGTCAATTTTTGATTTTCCGTAATGACAATTTTCAACTCAAGCGATTCGCGCTTAATTACGGTTTTTGGAGCTCAGAACAGCAGCTGGAGCTTGCACGTTTTAATTTAGTGTTCTGTGTTTTATACTCTTATTACGCGACACAAAACATACTATTGTATAATATAATTTACATAATATTATCATTGGATTATCTGAATATCTACGTGGAAAAAATTATAACACTAAAATAATAAGATTAACTTAAGTGCATTATACAACTACTACTTCACATAAAAATGGAAAGACTTAACCAACGCAACGATGAGATTTACCCATATAATTTCATAACAGTCATACCTATACCATTTTAAAATTTAGTTTATTCAACCGATTAAAAAACAAAACAAACCATATTAAATATAATATAGTAATAACTATTTCCAATTATAAAATGCAGCACGTAGCATGTAAACAAGCCTACCATATTATGTATTGTTTTCCATGTACAGTATAAACAATATTTTACTGTAATATTAATTTATTATTGTACAAATAATATTTTCGCCTGGACGTGTCATAATCATATTCTCATTTAATGCACAAATGGCCAGTGACGCACAGAGGAGTGGGCCCCCATCTCCGTAATGTTTTCTTTCGTTAAAACTAATTTTTATAAAATGATTATTATCTCCTCTATAGTGTGAGTAGTATGTTATTTCGGGAAAATTATTATCAAAACAAGTAAACACAACCCTCTCATAAAAAAAAATTCCTAATTAAATACTGGCATATTTGTCGAGTCAATCGGAAAAAGTAGCAGGCCCAACATCATGGGCATATAAATGACGACCATATTATAAGTATTAATACTAATAAAAATGAATACACTAGGAATTATACACTAAATGGATGGCAACACATATGGTCAACACTTTATACTAATCTTAACGAAATAAAATCTAGCATTCTTCCATGGCCCACCACCTCACTATTAAGACGTCAAGAAGTAATCATTAACAGAATCCGAATAGGCCACACATGGATGACTCATAAACACTTAATTACCAGAACGGATCCAGAATTATGCCCCTCGTGTGGTGAAATGTTCACGATTAAGCATATCACCTGCTTTTGCCGAGAATACAGTGACATCAAAAAACTAACCTCAAAATAGCTAACTGTCTCCACGAAGCACTAGGACCCGATCCGGACAACATCCAAAAAATATTCAGTTTCCTAAGACTAACTAAATTATACAACTTAATTTAACCACCTTCATTCGTTTCAAAATTTCACTATACAATACCGTTCCCTTCTTCGTGTACAAAATGCAAAATACTATACTATTATGCGCCTTAAATATGTTAACACATTTTAAAATGTCATAAACCAATAATCTATATTGTTGCGGTTTCAATTACAATAAAAAAAAAATTTAAAAAATGGAATAATAACCTAAATGTTTATGTTTCTCCTCGTACTACTGTAGGTAGTACTACTCTTTTGTTGTCCCTCCCTTCACCCACCAATAATTATGCAGAGCTAAACTTTCTATTCAATGTGCATACGTCTTGCCAATGAAAGCATTTATTTTTCTTCTTTGTTTGATTGATTAATAATTATTTTTCATATTTGATCATGTTTTGAATTGCGTTTGTGTGTATTTAAATTGGGCTACGCCCTTATTGTATGTAAATTAATTAACATCGCTGAAAATTTGAGTTATCTTGAGTTGAACTCTAATCGTTTCATCTAAGAAGATATTTTTCCGGTTTTCAAAGCATAGTACACACCGGTACCGGTGTTAACAAATCGGGCGCGTATAATTATATGCAATAATATTATTATATCATGATAATGTGGCCATTGCCGTGTAAAAATAATGTTCAATGAGCGAAATAACTAATGACGCGTCATTTGTATTTACTTAATACGAAGCAGGATCGTTTTTCATATAGCAACGTTATCGTGATGAATTTATTTTAACGGTTTCCAACAGTGTTAAATTTGTACTACGCGTTAACCGTTTATTTAGTTCAATTTCCCTTCTTTTTTTTTTTTTTTAAACAAATAAGATTTAGAAATTATTGATACTGTTGCGATAATTTCTGCATGCGTTTTCCACCTGTGCTGTGACCAGCTGTATTATTCCGAGCCAAATTATATTTTGATTCAATTAAAAAGTTAAACGTTAATTTGAATGAATAAACAAAAAAAATTTACCCACACATCGACTGTTGATATTAACGAGTGTCATAAGCAATATTTCGTCAAAAAACTTCGTCTGCACCGAACGTCGAATACCGGCGTATAACAACTGGTATATTTAAAGTCGTCAACAAATCGTTTTGGCGGCGGCTCGAAAACCGTGCGATTCGGCGTGCACGATAGAACTGCGCGCAAGGACGCATTGTACAATAATAATAATAATAATGTTGCGGTCAGTGCGCGAGTTTGAAAAAAAAAAATTTCTAGACGTGGTGGAGATGAATCGAAAATCGCTGGACTCGGCCTAGCCACAGCGACGACAATAATAACAATTTCCTTTTTGTTATTACGACGTAGGTACCTGATTAGCTGCAAGTGCAGTGCAGTGGTGTGCGGGATAATATAGAGAGAAGAAAGCACGGCGCACCGACCGTACACATATATTATTATATTAAAATATTATATAAATTGCGTATGACCTACGAGTGCTCGTGAGGTACGTAACTAAACTCGACGCGCGTATGTGTGTGTGCGTGTGTGTGAGCGCGATAATTTATGGTCGTCGTCCGCGTGGCGGCTGCGAAATTTATTGCCAGCGCACACCTCATAAACGGACTTATCCCGACGTTATTTGTACCGCTGCGACTATTATCATTATTATTATTATTATTAGTAGTAGTAGTAGTAGTAGTAGCAGTAGTATGCACGCGAACGAACGACCGCGCGCCGTCCGACCGTTTTACGACCAATTCGTCGTGTACATAATATTGTGCATACGCGTACAGCCTTCCGGCCGCGGGGTGACGACCGTTTCGTTGCCCGCAAGACCGTTTGCTCGGAGCAGCCCGCCCACACTCGTCGCAGATATAAGTCGGACGCGCAGTGTCGATGTAATTACATTATTGAGATGTCGGACCGTTCGGCCTGTTCGTCTGGATGATTTTTTTTTTTTTTTTTTTGATTTCCAGCTGTCGCATACCGCGAAATCGCAGTAAAAATAGTTCTTCGGTATACTATTAATTACCACGGACACAGAGTGATTCGCCAAAAGCATGCTCATTCCCGTTTTTCGTTTGGTAACCGATTTATCAAAATTCTGTTATTTCCGGATGATTCTTGAGATTTTTTTGTACTACCTATTCAAGGAGTGTCCCGAAGTGATACATACGTTTGTTTCTCAAATGATAATCCCTTCCCCCTCCTTGTTTTACTATAAATTATTCAGTGTATATATTTTTTTGATGTACTTGATTCAAAATTCGTTGTAAATTTTCAATTATTAAAATGTCCAAATGTTTATACTAAGGATGTAATAGTCCTTAAAAATGATATTACAAAAATTTAAAATATATGTAATATTGGATGTAGTATTTATTATACTACCATTTTTATAAATCGATATTAATAACTAAAATGTTCAAATTCCCATAGCCCCCATATATCTTCAGATCCATTATCGTGGCCCTAGTATCCTTAGTACACAATGCTATATAACTCAAAAACTATTTGTTCAAATTTTGATTTTGATACGTCAGAGTTTTCAAAAAAAAATTTCACGATTTAATTTCTTGTAGAAAACGGGGATTTTTATTTTAAAAACAGAAGTTTGTATCTCCACAGGGCACTCCTTAAGCAGAATAACTAATCTCAAGAATTCAAAAATATGGTCTTTAAGTATATTTAAAATTTCCAAAAATTTAAAATTTGAAAAAATGGGAGTTAACATGCTTAGTGGAATCACCCTATATACTATAGTATAATAGTTTATATGTGTAACCTTGATGATGTACAGCGCGGTATAACTATATTTAATTTATTTATAACAATATTGTAGGCGAACTAAATGCGACTGTCCTATATTATATAAGGAATGATTCATTTAATAACGTAAGACATTCATTATTTAAGAAAACACTAGCTAACGTTTTTGACAATATTTCTTTTACATGATTATAAGTCGTTATAAAACAACACTTTTGGAAAAAAATATATTTTTACTATTTTTTTTTTTCGTTATAATTTCTTAAGTTTAAATTTTTTTTAAAAACACCACACATTTTTTATATTATATTACAAAACAGAATGTTATTCTGGGTATTTTTAAGTATAAAAATCAAGATGTTTATTAGTTATAACTTATAAGTGTTTAAGTTTTGATAAGCGGAGTAAAATGAATCAACATTTTGCAGAGTACATGAGTACCAGTCCACCCCGCTGAATTATATTATTTTAAATACATATAATAACTCATAGACCACTCGTCCATAATTCGATTTTATTTACCGAAGTACTCCAAATAATATTTGATTTGGAATAAAAAATAAAAAATGAATATTGTCATTTAAAAAGTTAAAAAACGATAAAAATAAAAATAAAAATTAACATCTTTCAGAAAAAATAATTTTTTAACGACTTAAAATTATGTAAAAAAAAAAATGTTAGTTTTTAAAATAATTAGTGTCTCACTTTAAATAGATCACTCGGTATAAACGACGATTAAGAGCTCTCGTATTCGAATGAACATCATTGTCATATCGTGAACGCAATATAATCTCGTGACCACACGAGTCCCCGAAATATTGTTATTATATTTTTTTATTAAACTAAAAAATAAAACGTATAAAAAAAAAAAAGATAATAATCGGACACCTTTTCCGGTGGACAGTGAGTCACGATAAATGCTGCAGTTTTCCAAATTGATTGTAGATATAGGCACTTATTGGAAATACACGATTCGACATCACATCTATATTTGATCCCCATATAATATACTCCTGTCTGCATGCCGCTGTACAGTATGTGATTGTGCAATAGTGCAATACAAAATATATCATCGTTACAGAGTGTCAAATGGTCACAAACACAATCGGGGACTATGCACAGAAAATTCGTATAACGACGAAAGCTGTCTAAGGACGACGAACGCATTTTACGCCATTCAACTATAATATGTGCCTATAGCTAACTATTTTTCATATCAATTAACCAGCTAATCATAATCGCATGCAAACAAATGATCGTGAACGGTGTAAAAAACGAAGACAAAATAAATTCAAGACAATTGTAAATCTAATGTATAATAGACTCGTAATTATAATCGACACTTTATTGCTTTAATGAAGCCATTCCCTATATTTATTTAATATAATATACGTATCAAATTTATTTTCACGTTCGTGCTTATTTGTTTTCATGACTTCGGCGAAGGTAGGTACTCGTCGTAAGTAAGAATGTTGGTAAGACATTTGCAGTGATCGTACGTATGTGTACGGTGTATATGTTGCTGACTTATATGAATATTTACCGATCATAAGGTGCCTATATATGATATCACTAAAAAATACCAATCGTTACGGTCGATCGTTGAGTATCGACGTTATCATGTATAAATAAAAAATCATTTTGAGTCCTGTATCAAAAATGTACATGCTTATGTTTCAACTTTAAATTACAATTTTAAAATTATTACATTTATAGAAATACTGGAAATTTTCTATTAAAAAAATCTCAAAAGTTATAATCCTGGAGTTTAACATGTAAGATGTAGTTAAATTAGTAGTATTGTTTCACGTTTTTTTTTTTTTTTTTTTTTGACACTTCAATTGGTTGAATATACAACATACGTGTATATACTACCGTTGTTACAATCCAATAATTAAATGAACGACTGTCTATAACAAAATATTATTCCCTATATTATGATAAAAAACTGACCGAATTAAAAATAACTTGCACTCTATCAGTTCATCGAATCGAGTAAAAATGTAAAATAAGAAATATTGCAGGCATAATCATATGCCGTACAACTTTAACGAATTACAATTATTTTGAATATTTATAGTATTTTTATATTTTATTAACTGTTAATTATAAAATTATTACTGCTCCACAGGCCACAATTATTTACGTTTTAACGACGTTGTATATTTTTAAAACGACCGATAAAACATATTCATTCAAATGTTAATTCACCGTAGAATTATATACTATATACGTATATTAAGAGTACCTATACGAGTTGTTAACATTTCTTTAATCGTATACAGCGATTAATTAAAATGATAATATTTGCCAATAAAATTTAATACCGGTTAAACATTGTTCGATAAATTATAAGTGGTAAGAATTTTATTTTAAAAAACACTACGTATTTATAGCTGTTAAACTAGGTGAACAAATCACCGTCTACGACAGAGCGACCGCATATTGAGCACTCTCCGCTTCTCCGCGGTATGGTTATGAGAAATCAAGTCGCTTAAAAATCACTAAAAAATTATAGTCGTTTGTGTATTTTGTAAATCTTCGTGTTAATAATGGCTTTGTGAATAAGTATTAGATATTGGGTACTAAAAATTGTGAATTAGCAGTTATATCATTATTTTATACTCTGGGTAATCGTACTCATCATACCGAAGTATACAATTTTAAATAATTTTAATTATATAGACTGATATGTCTAATAAATAAAATCACAGAACAATGGTTCTTTTCAACGTGCAAATTATATCTGTAATATATAAATTCTATATGATGTATGTTGCCTTCCGTATAAAATAGCTCTCATGTGTGATTCAATGACACGCCATTGTAAAAATAATTTGATATTTGGGTTTATGAATAAAATATTTTGTGCACAAAATGTAGTAACTTTCTTCCATTAAACTATACATAGGATCATTATTCTAACATAAGACGCTCAATATTATTTCGAAAACTATAAAAAATGTTCTGTTTTCATAATATTTTAAGTCATCATAAAAAATTATATTTTTCGAAAATGTTTAAATTTTACTACTTTTTATCATTATTATATTTCAGATTTTACTTTTTTGAACGACTGTATACATTTTAAATTCTCATTACGAATAAAAGTATATTCTTGAAATTTTTTCGACGTATATACAATTAAAAACCAATATCGAACCGGCAGTTAATTAGTTGTAAGTATTTAAAGTTTGGGTGTTTATTTAGGCACCCATTTGTGGAGGGAGGGGTCAAACAATATATATATATATATTACTCTATGTCAAACACGTTTATAGTCTTATATGATAGCGTTGTAACAATGAATTAACAATATTTTGTTTATTAACAATATAAATTTAATTTTTCCACTTAAGACCCCCCCTCCACACAAGCACTTTCCTTTATATGTGTAAATAGTGGTCCATTTTGAGAGGTACCTCTACTTTGCACTTTGCTACTCCACCTAGATAATCAAAACTTGAATTACGTTTTTACGAGTTATTATTATGACTATAGTATCTACATTAACTGCCATGGAATTCGAAATTTAATATTATCTATAATCGAATTACAAAATATTGATTAAGAATATGAAATCAAAAATGTATGTCATCATTTCAAAACGTTGAATGATTAAAATATTATAATAATAAAAATATAATATTTACAAAAATTTTAATACTTTTCAAAAAAATTAAGAGTTTTTCTTTAAAAACATCATACCCAGTGTATAAGATAGTGATTCCAGTTTTCGTTTTAGCGTGAAGGTAAGTCATTAGTTCCTTTGACACAAACGTCGTAAATATTCATCGATGTCATAAAAAATAAAACCCCATCATTCATTAAGTAGCTGAAGGTAAGATAAAAATGTACATTTAGTAAACATTATAATAAACTAAGTATACCTATAGGTAGTCCATATTACTACACATCACGATCGAGAGAGATTGAGTGCTGAAGTTAATTATTTTGACAACGTGTCATGATTTTTACCCGGAATATTTTTTCTGTACGAGACTGGGTTCCGGTTTTTCGTTTTTAAAAAAATAAAGGTTTGAATTGTTCAAAGAACCGGTTTTATTTCGTTCGATTCCATCTCTGCATTGACTTATCAGTTATCATTAGTATAAAATCGATCGACATCAGAAATTACCGTTATCGGGGAATAAATACAATTATTCGAAGATGCACTCTTCATTATGTGACAATATGAACGCTCGTCAATTATAGCAGTGTCTTAAAATTAAATAATTGGGAACCGAAAATTATAGTCTTTAAATGTGTTGCATACTAAACAATATGTATATAATATGTTATACAGATCACAATACGTAAATACTTACAATAAATAACTAATAAACTAAAGCGTATCTGTCACCGTCGCGCCAATGGGAGCCGTCCCCGATTAGACATCTATTAAACACTTTTTTAAAGATACCTTCAATAATAAATATTATTAAAATGTATAGGTAATTTTTTTCAATTAACCTGAACTCTAAACAAAAAAATTTAAAAACTTCTGTATTCGTTGCGTTTTGTGATAATAATGTGATGAAAAATATGGGCTTATAGCCCATTTTAAACATCAGAGTTATTTAATGTAAATTACCTAATTATTTTAAAAGTATAACTACCTATTACTCTTGCCGTTTAGCGTTCAAACACTAAAGTATATAATATTTCATTTTGGGCGGCCGGCGAGACGGAAGGAAATTCATTAATTTATCTATACGAGTCCAGTAAATAGGCGGTGTGTGTGTGTGTGTAAACTTTTCTACAACAAACTCGACGAAACCACCTGTTGTATGCGTGTCATAAGAAACGCTTAAATTGCCAAATTGCATATGGATCTCTCATGGACGTTATGGAGGTATTTCAGTCGCTTTATAGTCGGACCGCATATGTGTTAAATAATATATTATTATATTATTGTATCATCGCAGACAAACGTGTGACACAGCAATTTCTATATAGTCCCGGTATAGGTACACAGTACAATACATCGCGTAACTTTATACTGAGTACCTACCTACCTATACTCGGGTCACCATAAAGTGGTGCGGTGTTATACAACAGGCGTATTTTTTTCTTTCTACATATGAATTCTTTTTCTACTCCGCCGGGACTTATTTGAAATAGATAGAAAATAACCTGTTTTTTTCTATTTCTTTTCTTTTTTTTTCCCCTTTTTTTCGTCACTATCCAACATCGACATCGTATTGAATCGTGTGAAAACAACTACAGGTAGTGTATTATAAAAACATCACATTACGTCCATTCATGAACTAGAAAGACTGAGAAAAAAAATAAGAATATAATATATATTAGACTAACCGTAATCTGCAGGCGGTAAATATAACGCACGACGGGTCCTGTGTGTTTGAGATCGCAGTAAATAAATCTGCAGTATACCGAATGAATGAAAAACAAAAAAAAATTGGTATATTTTAATAATCATATATATATATATATATTTGTATATTTTTCAACGGTTTTAAAAACACATACACATACATAAACATATATATTATGTATGTATTTATTACAACCACAATAGTAAAAATTTAAACATAACACTTAATAAAAATATATAAATTTGAGTTGTTTTTCTTCAATAAATTCAAATAACAATCTTAAAAATTTAATAATATTATTAAAAACTAAAAATTAACAAAAAAAATATATAATCAAAAAAAAAAAAAAAAATTTAATAGACAACAGTATTACGAAGGCTCATAAAATTATATTGGTAACTTACACACAAGATGTTATAAAATATAATCTCGTTAAAAACAAAAAAAAAATGTACGTATATTTTACTTTATAGTCTATTCAATATTTTTAAATAATGTATAACGTAATCATATCGTATCTACTATTAAGTATTAATATTATTAGATTTGTTTCAGAAAACACTATACAATAATCAAAACATAGTAGTATATTCTATAATTTTAGAGCGTATATCTATAACAAAAAAATAAAATATATTTAAAAAACTAAAACGATCGTATACGCTTATTAAAATTGAATATTATTTATTTATATTATAATCTAACACATTGCCTATATTATTTTATTATATCCGTTAAATAAGACTATTTATGTCGTTTTCTCTATTTTTACAGATTTCATTTTACGTATCGTCTTTTTGACTAGCTTTGCTATATTTTTTAAAGCACTCTGTGTGTATCGTATAAGGATATATGCTGGTTGGATGCTGAACACATTATTATCATTATTACTATATTCGAATCATCTATTTATAATTATTACCGTCATCGCCGTCCGTTCGACGATACAATATAATTCGATGATATAATATATACATTGCACGATTTATTTATTTTTATCATCATGATAAAACATAATTTTAAGAAACATTACAGAACATTGCGGTGGTCGCAAAATGTTTTCATAGGTTTTTTTTTTTGGATTTTTGTAGTTTTTCACCGTATTCCGTGCGCCCTCGAAACACCCCAAAGCGAGAAAATTAACATGGTTATATTATTATATAATTATGTACATAACTGTATACGCACAGACGAACTTTGACGTTCTCTCTATATGTATTTATTAAGAAAATACATTTTTTTTTTTATTATTTACAGTTGAAGTATAACCGAGATTTTATAAGCCACCACAGACACGGGCGTCGAGAACAAACCAAATAATAATAATAATAATAGTAATAACAACCGAAACATTCGTTTACACGACATTATAATCGTCAATATATAATATATATATATATATATATATATATATATATAAAATAATAATAATAATAATTTATATATATTTTTTCTTTTTTTCGTGTCCACGCACGGCGCAGCATCCGAGGCGGCGGCGGCGGCGGCTGCACAGGGGAACCGGTTAGCAAGAAAACCGTATATTATCGAACTGGAAGTTAAAAAAAAAAATAATACGCGCACACAAGTGGGTACGTGAGTGTGTGCGTGCGTGTGTTACGAGTGAAAAAAAAAAAAACAAACCGTATATAACGATTTCATCGACCGGTTTTCGTCCTGCGCACACACACACACACACACACACACACCACACCGGCTGAATCTAGAGCATCCTGGTCGACGCGTTTTAAATATTATGGTAATGCGAAATGCACTATTGGCCGATAGAGAAACCGTTTTCTAATATATTATACCTAACCTACCTCTGTAGTACCTGTACAACAGCCGTCGTCGTCCGATTCGTTTGACACGAACGCACCACCAGGTCTGTAAAGCGTGATATCTCTGGAGATACTCTTTTCGCCCCCGCTCCCACAACGCCAAGCCCGACCTGCAACTACCGTGTTCGGAAGCATTTCATCGTTCCCCGTCCAACCACAAGCACTGGCAAACGCGCGTAAAAAAAAAAAAAAAACTTAACTATAAGGCGCGTGCAGTGCGCGACATCGTACTATATATTATGTACGTGCGTGCTGATGACGTGCTAGTGGAAATGTTTTCCGTGTTGAACTCCATAAAAGCGTTTGACTTCTCTGTCTGCCGGTGGAAATGATTAGATTTTGGGCGGCGGGGCGGGTTGCACTTGCCCCGAAAACGGAATCGCCATTTGCGGTCTGGAGGGGACGGGCATGATCGACCCTATGGAGTATATTGTTGTTATCGTTGATGTGCGTACATGTGCGTTTTTAAACTTAAACTCTTATACGAATTTTTAAATTAATATTATTTAAGTCTTTTAGTAAATTATGTTGCGATCGAAACAAAATCGGGAGGATCGCGGTGGGTCAAAATCATAACTAAAAATATAACGTAAAATAAAGTCAACTGAGAATAATATAATATATTACACGTACCGCTGATAATATTGTCAAAAGCTAGTAAAGCAGTTGCGGTTGACACGTTATATATCTATATCCAATGCGAGGAGCAACAGAAAGAACGCGGTCGGTTGCGGGAGGAGCGAGTTTCCAAACATATACTATAAATCTTAATAACATGTGTAGAATCTATGACATGAAATATTTACATACGATAATGATAATACTATGATAAGCTATATATATATAATAAAATTAATAATAATACAATTCGCAACTAAAAACTACGTACACGTACCACTAAAAACACTAAAATATTGTATTAAAAATATTATGTTATTCGAATTAAAAATCATTCGTTACCTCGTCGAAAATTCCGTAGAGATAAACGAGGCGATACGATATAACGTACGCGGAAAAAAAAATTAGCTTCGCGAGGTGGTTTACGGGGCGAATGAATGTGTCGTCGAACTTAGCCGCGTCGTCGACGGCCGGTGCCAGTAACCGCGTTTGTGGTAACAGCGGAAGTTCGACGATCGCGACGAGAAACCGTCGCGGCAGTGTGCGCAGAGGCGGAGGGTCAGGTGTTGTTGACGCACTCCTTTTCGGCGGCTACGGCGGTCGCGGCGGTTACGGATGCGTCGGCCGCGCCCGAAGACGATTCCGTGGAACCGGCCGACGAGGCGGAGGACCGGGACGAGAACCTTTCGGCCGGAGGCGCGTCACCCCGCGAGCCGCGGCGGTACGGGTACGAGGCGGACGTCGTCGACTGTCGCCGTCCACCGCCGGCCGTATGCGCGTGTCCACCCCGACGGTGGCCAATGGCCGCGGCAGCAGCCGCTGCGGCCGCTGCAGCGAACCGGCTGCCATCCTCGCTCACCTTGCCCATGAACGATCGGATCTCCTCGAAGTAAGACTCGTCTCCGCCGCCGGGGCCCCGAGACGGGCGCCTCCGATCGGCCGCGGCGGCTGCGGCCGCCGCGGCCACTACAGCCGCGGACGAGGACAGCCGGTCGTCCATTATGGTCGGGCCGTCGGCCTCGTGCTTCTTGAGGTGCCGGTCCAGGTTGGTCTGCTGCCCGAAGCACCGTTCACACAGCGGACACTTGAACGGCTTTTCCTTGTTGTGTATGTTGCGCACGTGCCGCTGCAGGTTGGACGATATGCTGAACGACCGTTCGCAGTAGTTGCACTTGTACGGCTGTTCGCCAGTGTGCGTCCGCAGGTGCCTGGTCAGGTTGGCGCTGCGCGGGAACACTTTCTGACAAAACTTGCACGAGTACCTGTTGCACAGAACGCATACAAAATGTTCTTAGTGAAATATATTTGTTTTTTCTGCGGCGACACCGGATCGAGCACAGTAAGTGAGTTAATACGAACGTACATAACCGTGACATACGATTGTGCACGGATGCAATCAAACAATATGGAATGTGCACAGAATTAAATCAAAATAAATCATCACGAGCCAAAAAGAATTTTTTCGAAAAAAAAAAAATTGTACATTTTAATTTATAGGCATTGCCGGTTTTTTGTATGAATTCCGTACAAATATCGGACACAATACGTGTACAATGTACATACGACAAGAACGGTGTAACGACTGATATAGGTGATCGCGTGTTGTAGTTACTCTAGGTCCAAATAAATATGATTCAACATTGTACAGCGTACTAATTTGTATTAAAAAGCACAAACATAGAACATAATATGTGTATTATATCAATAAATGATAATCGTACAAACGATCAATGCATTGGATACGTTTAATGCTCTTAATCTACGAGTATTTCATAAGACGCGTACATGGCCAGTTCTATACGTTGCAGATGATCCACCAAACGGTTTTGAAAGAAATGAGAATATTTTTTTCTGTGCTCAATCGGGTTGTTGAAAAAAATGGACCGTGCTCAATTAGGTATCACCGTTTTTTTCCCCCACCCTAAACTCTTGTTCACCTCCACCACCACCGTTGAATGTATATATCGTCGCTCGCCCATATTTTTCTCTTCCCGACCTTACACTCTTATACCCGAAATGCGTTCGAATTCCGGTTTTCCATCTTCCTCGTTTTCCTCCCTCCCTCCTTCCAACCCCGAACGAGACTGTTCCACGCACGACTGCCCCCGAACTCAGGCCCAACATAACGGGCCATGTGACCTAACCCGACGCGCGAGGTGTTATATTTGTTGTCGTTTTTATTATATTGTCGTCATCGACCTACCTGTCTTTCGGTTTGCCGGACGTCTCCTGGAACACTGACGACTTCTGCTGCGGAGATCTGGCTACGGGTGGGGGCAGTGGAGGCGGCGGTGGCTGTCTGACAACGTCGTAGGTGGGAGGCGGCACGTGGTGGTGCCCGTTGAGCAGTGGCGAGTTGATGAACGGATAGTGCTGTGACGGCCTGTGGTAACCGCCACCTGTCTGATAACCGGCCAGCGACGGAGGCATCCGGGACTTGTCGCTCACAGCGCCCGCCCTGTATATGACCTCCAACATCATGGGGTGAAGCGGCTGCGGCGGGAACAGCGCCGGATAGTTGACCATCCGCTGGTGGTGGTGACGTTCGTCTTCGACGGTTATACCACCACGGCGGTGATGTTGCTGCTGCTGTTGTTGGTGCTGATGCAGCTGGTTCTGGTTCTGGTGGTGTTGGGGCGGTTGGTAGTGGTGGTGGGAGTGATGGTGGTCGTCGGTCACGTTCACCTCCTTGTCGGACGACGAACAGGGGCTGTGCAACACGGTACCGCGGTCGTTGTGGTCGGCGTGGTGAGGCGCGTACCGCTGTAGGCCAACTGATGGTGGTCCCGGGCTGTCGACTTCGATGTCCTCCGGTGACGGCGTCCTGATGATCAGGTTCTGGTTCTCATCTTCCATTTCGTCGCCGCGGCGTGACTTCTTGTATTCGACTCGCAGGTCAAGCGGCTGGTCGTTGTTGGCGCCAGCGCCGCTGCCGTCATACGGTTTGAACGCGGCTGGCGACATGCGGTGCGATCGGAGCGGCGACCGCGGTGACGATGACGGCGAACTGCCGCCGTTCCGCGACAAGTCGAACGGCATCATGTCTTCGTCGTCGTCTTCGTCGTCGTTGTCGGCGGCCGAGCCGTCGTCGTCACGGTGATGACGGCGGTCCGGCTGGTCGTGGTGCCGGCGGAGATGATGGTGATGGTGGTAATGAGCCGGGTACACGGAACCCTGTTTGGGCGACACGCACGGCACCACTGCGGGCACGGCGACCATCTTGCGCGGGCTCGAGTGCTTCTCTCGCATGCTGGACGGATCGCGCGGGTGCGCTGCTGATGCGACTACGGGTCGTGGGTAGTAGGTGTACCACGCCGGAGGTGACGTGTCCACCACGCTCATCACTTTGGCCACGCCGTCTGCGGAAACACCGAAAACAAGAAAAATTATTTACAAATTGCCGTATGCTTGTGCACATCATGCCGCGCAGCAAGTGTTATATAGAATACGCCGCGAATATTTAAAAACATGCACACCGTGGTTGTTGTTGTTGTTATTGTTTTTGTGGTAGACGCCTTGTGCGTATAGAAATTCTGTGGGCAAATAGTGAGAAATCATTCCTAACTCGGCGTTCCCACCAACGTTCCCTAAATCGTTTCGGCATTGTATCGAATTGTTGAAAATCGCACTAGTCGCAGCTGTTTATTTACTATATATACCTACGATATATAATTATTATATTTTTTTAGCAAAGGAGTCACATAGCGCGGTTAAAGGGTTTGAATACATATAACAATATAGGATGTATAGTCGCAAAGTAATAAAGTTTGAATCGTAATAAGTTTCGTTTTTAATAATCACGTGCAGATTTAACTTCGTGGTTGCTCCATGAGATAACCCGATTTAAATGAACGAAAGTCATAATGCACTTTATAGAACGCATAATGTTATTGCCGTCGCGTCGTCGTCCGTTGTGCGGGCGACGTAAATCGGGCGAAAAGCAGATACATTTTTTCGGTTTCCGTAATCGTCTCGTCGATCCGACACGAAAACCCAAGAAAGCCACCCGGTTCCGGGGGATGACACACGCGTATACACATTCGTGCGTACAATATAAAACGGTTTAATAAATTACTAGCTCACAACGTGACGCAATGCGGTCGCCCGATGTACCAGTGCACTTACGCTATCTAACACGTACACACACACACACACACACAAAAACGCGTCTATAGTTGCCGTCTGGACGGACCATACGACGACGACGGCGACCAACTGCAATTTTAACGAGAAGCGGCGCAAAAATTCGGTTCGTGTAATCCCGGTAGCCCGTCCAAGAATTATCACATGTCGTGTTTAAAAGTGCACATACGTCGTCGTCGTGTATATAGGTACATATGGTATGCACCATAACAAAGGTACCTACCAAAGGTACATGTGCTGCGTGATATTATTAAATTCGCCGAGTTTGACGGGGACGAAGACGGAGGAGATGAATAAAAAAAAAATAAAAAAAATAAAAAAATAACTACTCGCCGTTGCTCAGATTTTCTCTTCGCGTGTATTATATACATATATATATTATACGTTATATTATTATTGTGGAAGAAACTTCCAATTATGTAACGTTATTTGTTATTTTTTTCCCGTTCGCCGCCCGTCTGAATGCGGATTGCAATTTTCGTTTTGACGTTTTTATTTTTTTCACGTCGTCCACCGCGCGGACTTTTCGCTAACGAGCGCCCCGCGACGAAACCCGTTTATCACATTTCCAAATCGGTTTCGGCCGACAAAAAAAAAAAAATAAAAAAAAACCTTTATATATATATAATCTTCGAAAAAATCCCAAGTACCCGCCGCTCGTGTAGTCAGTATATATTATTATTGTAGTAGGTACATGAGTGTACATTCGGCGAATCCCGACGAAAACTAGATCGCGGTGCCTCCGCGAATCCGAAATCGCTTCCTTGCAGCAGTCGGCCTGGACGAGATCTGCAACAAGCCGATCAATCGATCGATCTACGTCTCGTTAAATCAGACGCTGCAGTATTCGTATACATAATAGTATAATATACATTATTTATTTGTCGTACGAACGTTTTTATAATAATAATTGCCCGACGATCGTCGTGACGCGATTGGAAATCGCACCCGGACGATCCACATACGGCTTGTAGACAATAATATTATAATAATATGGCGCGTTTTGAGTATGAAATCTTAAAAATCACTAATCACAGTTAAGAAGGCCTGTTATTTGAATTGCACGTTGAAAATGCTCGAAAATGCAAAACGTTTACCTCGCGTAATATGTTTAGACATATGCGGTGTACATAAAATGTTCGTTGCGGGCACATAATCATAATACGATGTTTACAGTAATAAAGTACACATAAAATATTGCCTACCTAAATAAGTTTTATCTGAAAGATTTGACAATATTTTACTAAAGGTAAACAAAATTACACTTAACCATGTTTGTATAAATAATATTATAGATATTACGAGTATATACCAGATATAGACAGAGTATTACATCCAACTAGTGTATAATATATCGAATAATAGGATGACCATACGCTTCGTTTAAAATGGGATTGTCCATTTTTTGAGCTTTATGTCCCCTTATTTCGACAAGCGTCGAACGGAACACCTTTTGTCTCGGTTTTTTATATAATCCCGTCATATCCATATTAGGTGCCTTGTAAAACTTGAAGTATGTGCAAAAAAACAACCCTGTTCGCACAAAAAAAAAACAATATATTTTTTTACAGTTTTGTTTTAAGTTATATAAAAACCAAAGTTAATATTGATGTAAGTATAACTGTTTTTGTGTTATGAGCGTCGAGTGACGACGAACAGTAGGTAAGTCAGCAATAAGCATGAAACAATATCATGCAGCTAGAAAAATACATGTTATTAAACTATGTTTTTTTATTAAATAAGACGTGAAAAAAATATCACTTATTTGTACCTAGATATATTAAATTTTTTCATTATCTATCTATGACTAGATTATTTCGAGTTCAAATATCTTATAGAGTCTCAACACAGTTAGTATAAATATCATTATTGTTTTTCGGTTACTTTATTCTCATTCCTAGATATTGATACTTTTCAGAGCAAATCTTTACAGATCTATCAGTATCCTAAGGCATATCAATGATGGTTATTATGCAGTCCGACGACAACACGATTTAAGGTGTAATATTTTCCGGGCTAATTAAATTGTCGATTTGGCCGAACACTGACCGACCATTGTATAAAACAGAAGAAGCCGCGGACGACTTATTGCTAACTGTGTATAATTATATTGTTTTCCATCGACGATATATTTATATTAATTATTATCGAATTTATATGCATAAAATGAATTTTTATCGCCAACCCAGCGCTACATTCAAAATCGATATCGTAAAAGCAATTAATACAAACCTATCGTATATTATTGTAGGTAGGTAACACTACCTACATCGAAACGTATTATCCATCATGTGATACGACGAAATTCTTGTTATATTATTATATAATCATTCCATGTTCATTTATAAATCATAATAAGTTATATTATAATATATTAAATATACATAAATAATAATGAATTATTCTCGACCCACGGTTTACTACCGAATAATAATATTCGATCAGTAATGTTCGTTCATAATAATATGATGTCGTGATAAAAAAAAATAAACACACGTTGTTATGTGTGGGTGAAACGAATTAAGTGGAATAAACGTAGTGATATTAAAATAATACTATTAATGTGTGTATAAGTGAAGAACGTCATATTGGTTAATACTGAAAATAACATTGACTCGAAACCCCAAAACTATCCGATTAACTGTATTCTGTAAGTATAGGTAAATAGGCATTAAGTATACATACACTATACGTGCTACAACATTGGTGTACAATACGTCATTATACAAGTATAATAATATATATTCACAGTACAGCGAAAATATTTTTAAAACAATTATGCTGCCATTTTCTGTAATACAAGATAGTGGAAATTAGTGTTTCTATTGGAAATCATTTTCAAATCGTAACATCTTGTAACATTCCATTATATATCGAATGATACCATATAGTTTGACCAAGGGTCGTATATTACACATATATAGGTAAGTGTACAAATACCTATTTACTTTGTGTGGCGGTTTAAACATAATATGCATAATATTTTACCTACGTCAAAAATGCAAATATGTAGTGGGTACCTATTCTTACGAAAAAGCTGGTAGCGTAAAACCGTTCAAATTTCCAGAAAATTGTTCAAAAACTTCGCCCATTCGACGCAAATTTAAATTATTTTTCGGTTAAGAGTCGTCGCCGTCAATACGTCGACAGTACATTTCCATGCCGCGGTATCAGAATGCTTTATTACAAATGAATATAATAATACGATGCGGCAAAGACCGAAAATCGAAAGGAAGAACAAAATACCTATACAATAACCGCTCGGATTCGCGCTGCACTTGCACAACTGTTCTGCTGGTGCTGCTGCTGTTGCCCGGTCGTTCGTGTAATATACGAACGGCATTGTTGTCGGACAATAATAATTATTATTGCCTATCGTACACCGTCGCGCACGTGCTCCGAGTCCGTTATTATTTTACTGGTCGCGTCGCGCAATAATACCATCGTATTATACACAATATAAAATTTATATATATATATATAATACATTTATATAGGTACGACACAATAACATAATGTACATTACCAGATGATGAACACCGTATTTATACACGCGGCGGCGATCGTTACTCGCGCAATAATAATTATTACATCTGTTGTATAGGTATACGTTCGATACTGTACCTATATAATTAATATATATATATATATATATATCGTGTATATGATGCATGTATAATAATAATAATAATAATATATAATAAACTGCCGACGGATTTTTTTTCTCGCCGACGTTTCGTAATAACACAACCGCGACGATTATGTTATATCTCGTTATTATATTATTATACCTATAAGTATATATACAAGAGACCGTCCACATCATTGTTCTCTATATTCCCATATATTGGGAACTAGAACGGTTTATTATTATTATACACCTGCGACCGTTGTAGTAGTGGTAGTCGTTTACTCGCAGCTATTTGTACACTGCGGATAACGCGGTCGATATCGGTGAGAACCTCACCATCGGTATTTTGATATAGATATTAGGTCAGTATTAAAACAGTTTATAGGTATACCTAATACCTATAATGCGCTTAGCTCATGAACAATTTCGGTTTTCGTCACACTCCGAGGCCGGACGAGTGTCGAAATCCGATTATTTTCTGACCCCGACGATAATAATATATAACAATACCCAAAGAAAACTGGAAGACGTCGCGACGCTCGGTTTTCGTATTTTTTTCGCGATCACGTACCCGCCTCACGTCGAACCACGTACGTTGTATGCCACGTGTATAACTTTCTTTTCTGAATTTGGTATAAGATGCGATCAGTCTTCAAATATAATAATAATACGTCATTGTAAGAACAAAGGCGGTCACCACCACCGCCATATACCTATTTCGATGTATTCGAAAGTGAAAACGGTAAGCTATAGTTAAGGTTAGGTTTTAGGTTTTTTTTAGTATTTTTTTTAACCCTACCCTAGTGCCCTACTCGAGAAAAACGAATGCGAAAAGCGAGTGAAAATAAGTTTTGTCCAAAGTTAATAATATTGTATTAAGTATCGTATTATTTTATTTCAATAATAAACTATTCTCGTATTCTCAATTTTTTAGAACTTTAATAGGTACTGTATTTTTTTTTTTTTACATATTTTTGCAGATGCTTTTAGAACAGTTTTGCTAATTTTGAACACGCATTGTGGCCAAAGACATCGACAATGCGTGTTCGATTAGGCTAAATGTATATAGTCCTGTTTATAAACGTATATTAAACACTATCTAATATACAGTAATAACGCAGTCGCGTGTATATTATAGGCACCTCATTTATATGTGTACTGTAAATAGACTTATAGCGTATTGCATTCTTCCGTCCGCTGAGTGGTTTCGATATGAAAATTTTAACGTGAACCATAAAACCACCTGCTCGTTTCCCGTACACGCGTGACGTATGGATGGTCGTACTATAAAATGTATACGACGCGTGATGGAGGCACGCACGCGTCGAGACCGTCAGGAGGTAAATAAAAAAGTGTTATTAAAAGTTATTACCGCGGCGGACCTGCAGGGAGCGGATTCGACAGTCGGCCGTCGTTCCGCTGCGTACGATACGGATATTATTATAATGGATTGCGGTGGCCATGTACTAATATTTTACGACGACGTGTAAAACCGATACTTGCCTATATATATACTCATCACGTGTTCCTACATAGGTTTATATATTGCTATATCCGCCGCACAAGCTTGAATATATTTTTCATATTTTGAGATTTATTTCGTACGCACGCACGTGTCATAACAACAATATAATATCATAATAAACGTGGGGAGGATAGAGAATATATACTGTCATTGGGTGCAATCACAATATTATACTGTTTCCTAATATCATATATCGTCTGCGACTGGACATAATCATTTTTTTTACTTAGGCATACGTAAATTGAAGTTTTTAACTTCAAATATAACTTTTGCAGTAGATTTTTTTCAAAAATTTGAGCCAAAGTATACCTACATTTGATGTAATTAGTCTATATTATACATATATTTAAACTCACTGCAAAATATACATGATATATGATTGTGAACAATGTTATAAATAGACATCAAAAACTGTACATATACAGCTGAAAAGACTATAAATCACACCATTTAAATTATGCTGAAATTATGTTATGAATTGTACAATATATAATTATTCAGTATTAAAGCTACCCTCCTGCATAAACATTTTGGAACAATTGCTAAGAAAAAAATACGAATTTTGCACTAGCGTCTGCAAAGTTTCCACCCACATAGACTATTATACATTATATTGATCAAATTCACGTCTTCTCCTCTACAGTCGACGGTATAAAGTACTATAATATATGTATAATTATTATTATTGAGTGTTTGTGCTGCAACATAATATTATACTGTAATCTCGCTCGACGGCCACCGAACATACATCTATATAATATGACTATAATATAATTGTCCGCGGGCTGTTGTGCCTATATAGAATGTGGCGTTGGCGCGGAAAACCGTAAATCATATCAGAGCGTCATCGCCGAATCTATCGCACTATAAACGACCGTCTCGCCTTCGGGGTTCCGAAAACCCGGATTCTTCCAAAAACGAATATGCATAGGTATATCTATATAATATTATATTAGACGCGTATTATACGCATAATGGTTCAGTGCATTCTATAGTATCATAAATTCTAGTGCAATATATTATACGCATAAATCGGTGCATATACATTTTGTTTTAATTCGGATGGGTCTCTGCTCAACTGCAGTTGTACTACGGCGGGCGACGGTGGCGAGGAGGAACGAGAAATTTACGACCCGCTGCACGATGAATCTGTTCGACATGCCATTTACATATCGTTACTTCTAAATAACAACTGTTTTGTTTTTCCGTAATAATAATAACATATTATACTCAGGTCCACCACCACCGCCGCCACCGCCCGATATTAAAACATACGATTTTCGCCCACGAGCCATCCGCCTGCTATATGGCGCGTTTACGATTTATTGCTGCTGCACGTCGCGTTGCAGAATCCGGTTGCGTCGCCCGTGTACACATGTCTGCGTGTATATTATATACGCACATATGCCGCCGCCGATCAGAGGATTCACCCACATCCGCCGGGGCTTCCGATCGATCGGAGATTTTCATTGCGTTTATATAATTTAATAATATATTCGTTATCGCAATGTTCTTGAGAACGCGCCGCCGCCGCGAGTGACGGAAACCGCGCGTATCATTCCGATTGAAATACGGTAAGTACGAGATTATACCATTTAATTTAATATTTTTTTCAACCCATCACGTGGGCGTCGTTATATATATATACCTATATATATATATATATATATTATCATGAATAATATTATAATATTGTATATTGTTATATAGAAAAAGCGACTCGCTAAACGTGTATCGCGTATTATATTATATACAATCGTCGGTTAAAACGAGAAAGAGAAACGGTCATATATTTTATGTATTGGTATATATAATACGTACTCGCTTCTTATATATAAGTAGGATGGTTGTAGATCAAAACTGCATCATTCAGGTCACGTGGTATATAAGACGACAACCGCGACGATTTCCTGTGTATACCGGCTACTATACACCGTTCAAAGATCAATGGCGATGTAGATCGACAAGAGATATAAAAACAATGTGATATACATAATATATTATATATTATGAATAATGTCCGTTTCATGGTATGTGGACGACCAATACACGAGAAATACTATGTCTTTCGGGATATAATTTAGAATTATATATTATATCAAAATATAATATTCAGATTGTTAGTTTTTAGTTTACTTTGGTTTCAGTAACGAAAAGCAGATTAACATTGTCCATTGTAGATATACCTATACCAAGAATCGAAAAACGACATTTTGTTTTACAAAATATTTTAAGGTTTTTGCCTCAGTTTGCCAAAGTTTTTTCAATAAATATTATTGATTTCGTTACATCTATTTATTACTATTTGTGGATTTGTTAAGAAAAAAATTAATAATTTGATTTAAATTAAATAAACTTTTTAGATTCGGTGCAATTATATTATATGGAGGTTAACAATCTTTGATTTTCAATATATTTTTATATTGAGGTAAGAATATTTTTTTTATAACATTGAGCGAAACTTTTCCTACTAATTATAGTGAATGATGTCGAGACTACCATATGGCAGCGTTATATTACATCCGTGCAATAAAATAGGATAACACAATAATATTATGTTACACTTACACACAATAATAATATTATCATCAAAGGTTAATTAAAAAAGAAAGTAGATAATTTATTTCCGAACCAGTTACCAGTAGGTACTATTCCAAAACACTGTTGCTCGGAGGCTTCCCAATGTATATGCAAGTTTGCAATATGACCACTTTTGCATAATATATGTATCGTTGGTATACTTGGTAGTATTTTATTAGAATAATTTAATGACGTCTTATTCTGTATTCGATTATCCTAAGGATACATATTTGTTTTTTATTATTTTAATAATTTTTTTTTTTCAATCCACGAATATTTGATAAACAATTATGATTATTTTACTGCCTACGTAAATATATATTTATAAAATATAATTGTGAGGTTGTTTGTTGTTTCTTTTTTTATTGGTCTTGAACAACTGCAACTATAGCCATGAGCATTTTTTTGGAGGGAAGGGGGGTACGGTTGGCCAAGGAACACTATGGGACGAGGATTTTTCGCTAAAAACTCGAGTGGTCACCAATATCCGGGAGTTAGCGACGCCGGACGAGGTTTGACCGCAGCACACATTAGTGTGTTATTATTAAATTTCAAATGTCTTGATAGCAATTTCTCCACGTTCTTGTTTAATTCTTTGCGGTAATTTCTAGCATACGTCATGATCAAGACGCTTGTCGACGTGATCGCGCGATGACGATGGTAATGATAACAATAATAATATAATAATAATAATAATAATAATAATAATTTTATTATTATTATTATAATTAAAATCATTACCGAAGTCGTCGTGGGACGGGCGATCGGCGAGTTGTGAATGAATGGTTCTCGCGGCCGCGGCGATATGCCATCAATCTCCGGTGTGTGCGGTGCTGTCAGACGCCCGGTGATATATAGACCTCCTACCATACGTATATTATTATGTGTATGCACTCCTCCGCATTACTCCCTCCACAACACCCCCAGTCATCGAACATCGCGCTCTTTGTAATACACGTACACATATTATATTATTATACATTTATATTCTGTGCTCTCGTCAGCTGCCGCGAATGACCTTTTTGCGCCGACAATTAAAGTTGCGCGGCCAAGTATAGTGCACGTGTATATATTATATTATTATATACCTATCCGGTGCAACACCAAACAAAACGAAAATTACGGTTTTATGTACGTATTATGTACATCTATATATGTCCACGGAGGTGTATATCTGCCAACATATACCTATATACACGCACATATTATATTATGTAGGTACCTACAACAAAATATATTATATTATAGGTATACACTCGAAGACAACAATCCCCGTCCTAATGGTCATCACCACTCGGTTGGCAATTTAAATTCTATTCGTCTTAATGAGACCATTCGGTGGCGTACATTACCGATCATTTTTTTTCTCGTCCGTCTCCCCCCTCCCCTCACTCTAACAACACTACTTCTCGCGACTCATCCAACACCGCCGACGCTATTGCGCGCATCACCTGCAGTATACGATTTATATAATATTATGTAGGTACACGGTATACGTATTAACCGCACTGCTGCCGCATTTTCAAAATCATATCATCTTCGCGTTTATTATTAGGTACATGTTGCTCGATGAGTATAGTATAGTATAGATAGGTACCAAAAATACAATTTAATGCGCGAAAATGGTACACATCATAGAATTATGTATGTATAATATATAAGGTCGAAACGTCCGACTAGATTTTTATCATTGAATGTATTAGATACGTGCGAAGTGGAAGAAGACTAAATCACAATATAAAAGCGTAATAACAATAATAATAACGTGTTCCCCGTGAAGCGTTGCCACGTTAATACTTATATATTAGTTTCTCCCTTAATAATTATATACAATTATATATTTATATTACACCGCGAAAACTTGTTAAAAATCAAAGTCGGGCACTATATCATTGGAATTGGGGTACGATTAATTATTAGACTCCGCGTATATATATATGATAATAATACTAATGACATGATGCGACTGAAAATTATAACTTAGAATAGTATAACGCGTCTGGCACACATTATGCATAATATTTGAATCGATAATAATAGTATAATATTATAACGATTTTCATCAATGATCCGTCGTCACGATCAAACAGGTGACATCGGCGGCGGCGAGTACTGCGTTATAACAACTCTCTAGCGCGTAGAAATGAGAAAATCCAAAACACCGCGTTAATGCATATTATAATAACATTATATATCACAATATCGTACATATAACTACCCATAATATATTATTATAAACTGCGGTTGATCGTATGCTCTGACTACGCTGTGTAACGTATTCTCGCGAATACAGTAATAATAAATAGCCCCGTAAATAGTCGCGTGGCGCGTTCGCGGAATTCGAAATTTCCACACTGCACCTCCTCCCCGGACGGATCCCGACTGCCCCGGCGGGCCTAGTCGCGGCCATCTCGTTTCTACGTTATATGGTAACGCGCGGAGACCATACGGAGGCGTTGCACACGCGAGCACATAATAATTTACGCGGATCGGAATCCACCGGGCGAGTTCACTACTGAAGCGTTCCATATAATATATACGTAATATATTACATTGTCGAGTCCGCCGCCAGTCCATCACATTCGCGAGCTCACACTGCAGACGTTGCCACACGTATATGTCTACTGCATTAAAATATATTATATCTTATAGTATTGCTCGCAGTGTACATGGCACGTACTTAGGTATAAACTATATATTATAGTCGCTGCGTATAATAATAATACGGACCCGACGACCGTCACGGACATACTTTCGTTTTCCCTCGCGCGAGTCGTCTAATTGGTGTGGCGATCGATTTTTCCCTTCTTCTTATTCTTCTTCTCCGCTGCCATGTCGGATATCGTTTTTTTTCTCGTCATACATATTATTTATTGCGCATAAACATGTCGCGATCCGCTACGGAGCAATACAGGAAACAAGGCGATGGCGGCGCTAATGATGGATGTGCGCGAGGGGATAAATAATAATATTTTAATATATATTATATATGTTTTTTGCCAATTGCGTGATTTTTTTTTTAATACATAATAAATATCAAGTCAATTTTTAAATTGCGATACATTATGATGAAACTCAACGAAGAGTATGGGTACATCGGCGAAGGTGCAGAGGCGGTTTGGAGATGGAGCGAGATTAACTCCTCGACGACCTAACGACTGCATAAACGACAATAATAATATATACATTTCAATTTCATGCCACATTGATATAATAATATAAATTACAATAGATGATAGCTCCGCGCATATATAGATCGTAACTATGTATTAGAAACCGACGCTATAATATTATTAAATACTCCTGCACTGCAGTACATTATTATATAATATCGAATTGTCGTATATGAATAAAATGGTTGAGTAAATAATTATTTTGATTATAATAAATAATAATATAATATTATAATATTATGTGAGTACGAGTCAGCTGAAACCAGTTTCGAGAATCCACAGTCGTGCGTCGTCAATGTGTCAGAATGCGATTTGAATCGACGTGGTTAGATATAGGTAATATGTACGGCGTACGCGCTGCAGCAGTCTTCCTCTGAGGCGCAATTTCTTCAGTCAAATTTCATGATGCGAAATTCGACGTCACATTATAATAACACATAATATTATTATACCATTATGTGTTTGACGTAGCAGTGACGTTTAGAGAGCGACCGGGGTTCTACGATGACGAGGCGTCGTTAATCGTAGGTAATAGTGCCGTGCACTTTAACGTTGCGTATATTAGCATACCTATATATTGTATACGACATGAAGGTTTTCGTGCGTCAGCGGATTATAAATAAATATATTTTAATATATGGGTGCGACTTGATTACGAAAATTATTTTTAAAAAAAATGCCCACTGGCTACCAGGGTTGTGGAATCGGCCCGCAGAATATTTTCCCGGACGCGAGGTCCGTCGGGCATTATCGCGATATTTTAGATACATTTTATTTTATTACGCGATCGCTGTTTTTTTTTTTTTTTTATAACGCTCTGCAGCTAATACGCGTATAATATGAGGTATATTAACATTCGGCGTCTTCGGCACGAATCGATCAATCGTCGGTGCGGGATTAACGATTTTGATAATAATAATAATATAATATTTTTATAAATGTATAAAATGGCGAACATGTTATATTATAAATATGTAAGTTTACATGTGTCAAACGGGTTTTCGAGGTGCACACGTAGATACACATATATAACATTGTTATTATTATTACCATCGTAATTATTATTATTGTATGCTATATTATGTTTTCGTCGTTCTAATAAGCGCGTCGTGCATTGTATCTGTTGTTTTTCAATTCAAATCTCCCGTTGATTTTTTTATGGGGCTACTTAAATTATACCCGAGACTCGCCATTGTCGTCGTTTCATATATTCGTTTGTTTGTTTTCGGTTCTCCGCCGACGATAAACACGAATTTCCACAGTTCCGTCGACAGTTATTATCATTTATAGGTACTGGGTACACGTCCAGATATTATTAACATAATATAATATGCTCGTCGTTTGTACACATATAGTCTTCGTCATCGTTATATTATTATATCTTGGTATATCACAGTTGGGACACGCGAATATTGCAACTAGTGCAGCAGGTTCGGCGAAAGCCACTTGTCCCCGTCAAAGTATTATAATATTATATATATTTACAGGATCAATTGCCGACAAAAAAAAAAAAAAAAACGAAGTACACCAGTCCAACCTCTTTATATTATCATAATATTATAATATTGTTTTATTCGGTGCGTATAAAAACCAATCGTATAAAATGATATGCGAAGACGTCCGCCGACTGGCTGACAGATCGCATTTCGTCCTCTGCCATTATACGATTCCACGTCGATATGTGCTTATAATAATATAAATATTAACAATCATAATGATAAAATAACGGTGGTGATTAAAGGCGAAATCAGACTTCAGGAATATACAACGACGCATGTATTTACCTATTTATTTTGTTTATACGTTTGAATTAATTAAACCGGACGGGAGCGTTGTCGTTTTGATAGAAAACGAATACGATGACCACGATAATAATAATTTTATTATTATTATTATTACAGGCGACCGACCGACGGATGGACCGGCGACGCTGCGGGTGGCTGCAGATGACTAACATCATGCACAAGGCGAGCGGAGACGATGTATTATAATTACGGTGCTCGCGACCGTTTCTCATTATTAATATTTTTTTTTCACGTACTTGCGCATAAAATAAAATGTTATATTTTGCGCTGCCGCCGCCACAATCTATTTATTATACACGCGACGTACGTGCCTCCGTATCCGTTTTGTTGGCGCGACCGCTCGCGTAATTTATTTCATTAGCCAACGCCTACTATAATATAATTTATTATAATATACACACAACAGATCTACGTTTAACACAAGCGCGTGAGCTTCTCCTGCCAGGTAGATTACTGTAATTTACCGTGTGTGCCTATATTGTGTACACAACTATAAAATAAAGCAATATATGACGTGTACATACCAAAAAACTCCGTACGCGTGTACATAATATGTAATATTATCATGTACGGAACTCGCGACAATCGTTCGAGAGACGTGTAGAAATGAAAAAAAAGATTTATTGCCGCGCAGTCATTCGATCGGCGCGCTTTGGTTATTGCGGAACGCTCAATTTTTTGGCGTGAACTCTGCCGGTGCAATTACGGCGGACCGAGGCCAATGTCTTATCGGCTTCGCGATTTTGCCGCAGTTGGATTCTATGGTTTCTATGTAGGAACATATTACATATAATTATTATTTAACGCGTCTTTCACAGCGTTCGATTATATGAACGACGACAATATCTCGTCCTAACAAGATCCATCGGAGATTAAGCAGTAATTCATGTAAAATAAAAAATCTCCTTTTTTTTGTTCTTCTTACAACGCGATTCTCCCGCTGCATGCTCACTGCCGCATATCGTTACGTTTATACGTGCAGCAACACAGTTACCGTCCTGCGGTAATGAGAGCGAATTATATAATTAAGTATAATAATAATAATAATTATTATTATTATTATTATACGAGCGTACGTTATTATAATAATAATATATATATTTTTAAAAGGTACACACGATCTCCGCGAACCAGACGCGACCGGATTGGCGGCATGTCGTCGTCGTAGGTCATCGTATTCTCGGGCGCGTTAATTAACACGGGGCGTACAATATACATTATCGTGTACGCACACGTTAGTATATCTCTATAGTTCTATACGTTACGATGTACAGCTGGTAACTTATCCGCGTGCACTAACCAGCCCGGTGGCGTGCTGGCGGGCTGCGGCGCCGTGGATTTCGGTCTAACTCTTCGCGAGTCTCCAGTGTTTATAATATTGTTATAACATATTATACCTATGTATTAAAGTTATGTATTGACAAAAATAATAACGAAATTAATACTTATATCTTCACATCGTTGTTCTCCAACGAAATCCCGTACCCCCGGGGCCCTGCTCCCGCCTTAAAAATCCCTAAATACGCTTGGATTACGTGTGCACATAATAATAATTGTTTGGTGTATTGTGTATACAGGTTCGGCAGGCGCATAATGTTATGGTGCACCGTGACTGCAGCTGTGAAGATGCAAGGACGATGCACTTCCGCATTATCGGGTTTGGTATGATCGTATTTTATCGTTATAGGTAATATTATAAAAACGCACGAATCCGATCGTCCGATCTCCAAACGTCGTGTATCAATAATTATAATAATATACATGGCTATTTTCCGTTATTTATTTTCTTTATCGTTGTAGTTCCTCTGGTGCGCGCGCACTGAGTCCATATACTTTCGCGGATACTTTACCGATCTATATCTATTTCTCTTGTCGGACGACGTATAATCATCGCAATATATTATAATATTTATACACCCATGAAAAATTTAATAGAATAATATTTTAAGCGCGCACACCACGGCGGCACTTGTCCCACGACCTAACGTGCGTACATAATAAATTGTCGTCGCGCACAACCAGTTTTTTCTTCACGTATAATTATGCTTATGTTTGTTTAACACGCGTGTAAAATATAAATAATTATTGTCCCATGCACATATAAATATATACACGTCCGAATGTTCGGTGTATCTCTCTATATATATATATATATATATGTATGTATAAGTATATAATATGTATAGCACGCAGTTGTATATATATGAGACCGTCTGATACACCGATAGATACATTTATATATTATATTCATATGTATACATAATACACGAAGTAACATCATGCAGAGCAATTATTATTATTACCTACAGATGGAAAGTGTGAACACACTCCAATCTCACTGCAACGTATGTCTTGTCGAGTCTAACAAGTTATCGCGGTGCACCGGCGTGGTTGTGCAAATATACCGCCTGCTATACATTTATGCCGCCCACTCGGAGACTTCTAAAAAAGCTCGACTGAACTCTTGCTGCAGCTGCAGATATAGCCGATATC
The DNA here is from genome assembly GCA_014851325.1 of Pentalonia nigronervosa. Lineage (NCBI taxonomy): Eukaryota > Metazoa > Arthropoda > Insecta > Hemiptera > Aphididae > Pentalonia > Pentalonia nigronervosa. Next base: position 45,058 of record JACXSJ010000866.1, on the reverse strand, counting down.
TACGGCCGCAGCGGTCGCAGTGCTATACATATTATTATTATTATTATGGTCATTACATATTATTATCGTATGCAGCTGTACTACAGCTAGATTTATGATTTTTCAGGCAGGGAACGCATAAGTATCAATATGAGGGGGCAGCCCTTATTCGAAAAAAATCCACACACAAACTATAACTGTAATAAAAAATAACGTTTATGAATATGTGCTTTCTCGTAATAATAATAAAAAGTGTCGTTGCAAGGAACGTCTCTCAAAATTTTAATGCGATTTTTTATTTGTAGTAGACCGACATAATATTAAGTTATACTTATAAACTCATATTTACACGTTTACGCGGTAAACTCGCATTTACGAGTTTATAAATAATTTAAATAAATAATTTTTCACGGAGATACTTTTCGTTATACTACGGTAGGTACTATTGGGACACAGTGTGTAGGTACTCATTGAGTGATTGGAAGTCACTACTTTTTTTAAATAAAATAATATCTATATATGCTTTGGATAGAAAGTTAATTATGCCAGTATCCACAAAAACGTTGACATTTTTTAATACAATAAAAATCATGCATATGAATTTCACTATTTTGTTAGAATGTGCTTTATTCTTCTGTTTTATTTTTTTAAAAAAAATTAAATAAATTTCAAATATTTAAGTTTAGAACAAATAATAAAATATAATTAATATTTTAATAGTTTGAAACTGTATAAATACTTCCAACTACTATACTATTATAATATACACACATAGGTGCCCTGCTAAGAACGCGCCCAAAAAGTTGTATGTATTGTATAGGTACTATGGAGTCCGAATCTTTGCCAGTTTCGTAAATGATATTCCACGGTGATTATAATAATCTGCAGTAAGATCTTGTTTGCGCGACTTAGTAATAATAATCATAATAATAATATTAAATATACGATATTATAATGTTGTAACATACTGTGGTACACCGATATCCGTTGGGTATCAATTCGCCTTCAGTCTGGCTTTGCACTGCAGGTGTATGCGTAAATAATACGTGCTAACCGATTTGTTTCTATTCGTATAATATGTTATTATTCCGTAGTCTGCCGGCATGAGATCGAGTCGTTATGATAATTACGTATATTATACATCGACGCGTTGGCGTGTCCCTGCAGTTTGTTATTACTTGCTATATAACGACACTGCTGTATAATCATCAACGTGGATATATTAATATCGCAATTTAAATTGTAACGCCGTTGCTGCTGCAGTCCTCATAAAATTATTAAAATAATGTGTATGCATAGGTACGCGAGTATAATATAATATTATATAGAAGCACTGGTTTATAAGCGCGCGGTAAAAGCAACACTCGTCGTGGCCGAGCGAAATCTCTTCTGCAGCGAGTAAGTTTCGAACTAGTTTTCCAGTTAAAACTCGATCGAGGACGGTCTCCCAATGTATAATATTATATGTTATGATACATAATATTATAATAACACTATAACCGTATACGATAATAAAGTAATATCGAATTATGATTATGTACATTTTCGTACTAGTCTTATCCGCCGGTCAAAACGACAAGTGTATTTTTTTACTTTTTTTTTTATAGTGACGACGACCTAATCCTACTGGTTTTTATTTTTCGCACACGCGGCATTACTGCTTACGATTTTACGTGCACCGCAATAATATCGACAAATAATCGTCTCTAGCCTTACAAGCTATAGAATAAGTATGATAAGTTATTACTATTATCGTGCCTACGACCATTCGCTCGCGATTTCTGAAGCGGCCAACATCTTCGACTTTTATAATAATAATATAATAATATATCTCTGATGCTTTTGTATGTATAACCGCCAAATCATTTCGGCCGATTGCACGCGATCGAGCTCTGCGACGATAATAATAATAATAATTAACATAGTTATTTTACACACGCCGCTGTGTCTACGGACGAAAAGAAAATCATTGTGTGTATGGTTGTTCTACACTCTCTCACACACACAAGTACGCGCGTATGGCGTATTATTATTATTATTTTAAACGGAGCCACGTAATAATAATAATTCATCACTTTCTAAACGATTAATTGGTTTTCGGTTTTGTTTTGTTTGCATTTCGGTCAGTGTGCAAAGCAATATTATCACAGAAGTCGACACGGCAGCACGCCAGCCAAGAGTGTACACAATTTATAGCTGCACGGTACCTATCACGCGCATATTATTATTATATATATATAGGTACTGTATACAGCGTATAGAGAAGACGTCGGCGGCGAGTGAGAAAGCACGATGAAAGGATTTATAACGTATATATAACCGTATTTTTTTTCTTACGCCACGCTTGACGGACCGTGAAAACTTCGAACATTATCTCTCCGTGTATCTCCGTGGTGTAAATATAATATACCTATACGTGCATGCGCACATGCTCATTGTTTTTATACAAGCGATTTTTTTTTTTTATCATATTATATATTATATTCTTTTTATTATTATTCTTTCCATTGGTCTCTCGATTTCGTCATTCAATGCGTTACCTATATACAAATATACATATTTTCCTAATAATAACCAATACGTAGGTCAGTATAGGTAATCGAGTATATAATGTATAGTTTAGCGTAACGTATATACAATATAATAATATGCACTAAGCCGTGTAATATCATATGATTTAGGTATAGAGCGCGAATTTCTTCGGGCTTTCTCGACCGCGTCATCCAGTCCCCAAATTTATGGAATACCATTAAAAAAAAAAATATTCTTGGTATACAGTTTATATTATACTGGATGATTCATTTAATATAGGTATGCTTTGACGACTCTGCCGCGGGTATTATTGTTATGATAGTATATAATATATAATACGTTATAAAATTATTATATAGTACTACATACTTATCTATATTACCTTGACAATAATATTTTATCATATATATATACACGCAATATCACCGCATCCGTCCTTGAGACGGTTTTCCAAAGCGTATACACATCGCGAGTATATTATGTATAAGGTATATTTTATTATACACATACTGCACACAATTTGAGGATCGACCTGCCAACCTTGATTGGTCTTAAAATGGAGCAGCAGATGCGGGAAGACGGACACTCACACACACACGCATAAATACTAACCCCAGTTCACCTTCGAGTTTATTATTACGTTATCATTATCGTTTTGCTTTTCGTAATTATTATATTATCATAATATTACGCGTAGGTATACTTATAATATGCTTGTATATAATATACGTGTGCACCCCTTCTCCCGGAATGGTGGCCCGAAAACGAGAGTAGATACGCACAGTTCGCAACGTAGGTAGCCAGTATATAGTCATGAACGAGTGCTTATACGTATAGTTATTATTATTATACAGTACGGTTATCGTCCCCTCTATATATAGTTCCGAACAGGTTACAATGTACACGATTAAGTTGGATACTACAACTACTACTATTACTATTACTACTATACTACTTCTACTGTATACCTAATATATTTATAGGCACGTCCGTCTTCTCTGCGATACGTAGGCATAATAAATCATGCATACGATGCACGGCGTATTATGATGTTATATATATATTATTATTATTATAGGTATAGGTACGTAGAGTATTATTCGATCGTACTCCTATTTCGAATATCGAATTGAATTATATTACATGGAAAATAGATAATAATTGCGATCCGTTGTTTTAGCCAACTCGGGTAGTCGTTTTCATGGCAATACACCATATAGCACACGTGGGTATTGCGAGTATAACGGGCAGATAAACAATGACATAAATTATTAAGTGCCGGACTGCGGGTGGCTTGATTACACACACTGTGTGTGTGTCACACACAACTCATCTTTGCATACTCATGTGTTTCGTACTCTTATAATATTTTTCTAGCGATTTTGTACACGATAAGTAGGAACGTGAGGTTTATCGGCGGCAGTGGTTGCGGCGGCGACCAAAGAGAAGAATAATTTAATAAATTATTATACATTTTTTATGTGTAAAAAAAATAATAATTATTGCTTGCCGTCGCTTGAATAGAAATCCGTTTGGCCGGGTCTTGCAAATTTTATAAGTGCATCACAAATAATACCCATCGGGTTACTTTTGCCGTTGACATGCTTTTTTCGTGAGCGTCGCTGAGCGCTAATTGTTTTCAAAAAAACGAATGCCATTTTTCGACTCGCAACGCAATTATGTAACGGCGAACAACTACAACTGCCATTGGATTCCGACATTGTTGCCGTCATTATTGCGCGGCCGAACAAATATAAAACGATGCGGACGATTAAAATAGTTTAGAGGAATTTCCAACACTACCCCTCATCTCGATCGTGTTAATGGAAATGGAACTGTATATTAAACTCTTGTAAGAATAAAGTTTAATCCTTCTATGGCAGTTTTAACTCCTGCAGGATTTACTACTATTGTTACACCGCTACTGTGGCAGCAACTATATATATATATATATGTTGTATTATATTATATGAGAAATAATTTCTGCGCTCTCACAAACAGTTGCCGGCATGCTTCGAGTGCGAATATAATAATATACATAACCTGCGTATACGCATAGGATACGAATATGGCGTACGCTCCAATTTTTTACACGCGATTATTCGTTCTGTTCTTTATATAGGACTAAGATTCTATATAAACATTTAAGTCAAATAAAATAATATAGGCAGGCAGGTACACATTTTTCTTTCAGAAGAATCAGTCCTAAAAATGGACAAGTCAACTTGGCGTTTTTAGAAGATGAATTCAATATTATATAACGCCGAATATATTATCTGATGCACACGCGATATGTTATACATTAATCATAATCCATTTAAATTGACGATGTGGCGGCAGATCGTTCAAAAAACGATAACGGTAATTGAATAATATTTACAGTGTGTGTGTGTAGTATACCCATGCGAGTACAATATATATACCTAACTCATAGGTAATGAAATTTAAATAAATTAAAAAGCCATTAAGAAAATATCGCATGCAGCAGCCATTCCTTTTATAACGAGCAGTATCGCATATCGTAGAATAATGCTCGGCGCATATTATAAGTATTACAATGCGGCAACGGATCTATTAATCTAATAATTGTATACGTAACTATATATTATGGTCATTGGTAGCTATTATATTATATATTATGTGTGTATATACACTCGCATACGAACGAGTCCTCATAGCTATTATGAAAATTCATTATTTTAAACACCTTTTATATTGGTCTCGACGTATAATTATTATATTCGAAGTGCGATTTGACTCGTCGTCTATAGATAATATGTGTAATGATACGCATATACATATTATTGTATATAGGTACCTATTCATATTATAGAGTAGTCCGTCTGCAACTATTTAAATATATTGTAGCACGAAACGAATCGCCGTCGATTTCGATGATCGAACAATAATAATAATACTACAACGACAGCAGTAATTTGATTCGTAATTGTATACGATATTGCAGCATTGGAAATTCTAGCCAAAATTTTACCTACATCCTTTAAATAATTGTACCCCGGCAGTAGCTTTGTACGTCTCTCTGCGCCAAAAGCGCACGTACCTATAAAATAACGATTATAACCTATATATCGATGATAATAACAACGGACGACACATCTGCACACACGCTGCACGCACGTCAGCGGGCTCCGTCGTGAGGGCACGAGTCTCTGCGTTCGTGTGTAATTCACGCCGAGACACACGACGAGCGGGCGCGCGCGCGTTCGCGTCTCCGCAAACACGCCGTATGCGCGACTTCCACCACACGCGCCGGCGACGCGACGGCGGCGTCACGATCTCGAGCACACGCCGCCGTTCGTGTGTTTGCCCGCGCACGCGCTTTTCTATATATTGTAATATGCACAGTACACCACAATCATATATAACGCACATAATATAATAATAGCCGGCGCAAGTACTATAACATACACCCATATATTATATTATTATATTATAACACACGCGGGCGCAAGCTGAAACGGACCCAGCCTCCTCCGCAGAGAAAGCACCTCATCTCGGTCGATCATTAATAATAATAATAATAATAATAATATAAATAACACTGCAACTGCAGTGACAGATAATATTTAAATATTATAATGCATATTATAAAACTTTGAGCGTTAACATCGAAACGGAAAACCGCGATGATGTTATATCTACATAGGTACCTAATAATAATATATACAAAACGGGCAAAAGTCCAACGACACAGCTCAACACACACACAATGGGATGAATACGGAATAACAACAATAGTTGTTATCCGGTCGGCTACTGGGTACCTATAGGTACATAATATACGGGCGTCCGTGCGAGTTACTCGGATGCACGTAGGTAAATAGCCAGGTAGGTGCGCAGGTATAATATTATAACTTGGTAGCTATGGTAGCGCGTTCTACGCGCAGTAGCCGGTAAACGAAGACGACGAACTATATCATCGATGTCGCCGCCGCCGCTCCTCGAACGCCAGCGTTATAATATGTACATATACTTCCGTCGTCGTATATATATACAGAGAGAGAGAAAGAGAGAGAGAGAGAGAGAGTGAGAGAGAGATGAGAGGTATATTATGTATTGTAAGCGCGCGTACGTGTATATTTAATGGCCACTGAGCGTAATATTCAATTTCGGTTAACGGTAAACGGAACTTTTTCTCTCTCTCCGTCTCCGCGATCGCCGACCAATTATACACGCGAGTGCACGTGAAATCCGAATGCCATTTGAATAATGCGCGTCCGATATTATCACCGTGCGCTACACATATTTATACACGTACAGTGTACCTACCTATATAAACGCGTTACGTGATTTACCGATATTATTATTTACGATAATATAATACGCAGGCGGACAATTATTATCATTATGTACGCGTCCGCGGTCGCCGGACCCGATGCAAATATGATATAGGTACGTATATATTGCCATGTCGCGTAGTATCGTATATTCGTAAACGGCATAATGTTATATTATGTCTCGAGGTCCGGCAACCGCCTCCCAAATCCGCGTCCGGATGTTAGAAGGCCCCACGCAGAGGTGACGAAATCTTTCAGCGGCGGTTGTGCTGCAGCAGTAGACACGTCGAAGACTAATAGTATACGGCGCGATCCTAATAGGTACGCCATGCAAGTAGGTACTTTACTCAGCTCACGCGCGGTGTCAATGCTCCGGAATCCATTATGCGCTCGCGTTTCCGTGTCATCCCGCCGCTCGGAATGTAAATCGTCTCCCCGCAGCTTAATATTATATCGCGTGGTCCGATCGATTTAATAATATTATATTATATATGAGCAGCTCGTTATCGCGCAACGTTTCCCTGCGACGTGCATATAGGCATTATATAGGTATCACTGCACACGACCACCGTACGATGACAATAGAAAGGAATTCGCACAATTTTCGATCGGATTTACGATATTGGCTCGGTCGAGTGCATAATATTATATATTATGTACCTACCTACTATATGTATACGTAATGATATCCGCATATAAGAACGTCCCGTAACGTGCCGCCACGAGATGTGTGTACCTATCTCTATATGTACGCAAAAACATATAGGCGCGCCGGGGAAAAGCCATCGGGACGATCGTGAGATTATAACTGTCTCCTGCTCGGACGTATATAGGATTGCCGCCGTCACAGCAAAAACACACACACACACACACACGTTTGTATATATATTATGCGTAGCGCGGGCGGCTGACTGAACGACCGTCTGCCACTGCCGCCACGGTTATCGGTATGACTTTATCGACGACCGACGATTTCGAAAGAAAAAAAAACCACATATCGGCTTTCTCGCCCGATATATTCCGCTTCTACACTATCCGGTGCAAAAAAAAAACCCGAACAAATCTATACCTGTGGGTAAACGGGTTACACCGTGGAGACGTTTAATTCCATCAACAACGTGGTCGATTAGCAACAGTACAGTAAAAATCATCTCTCCCAAACAAATCACGAAAAGCCAATTAAAAAAGATGCATAGAATTAACCGGATATAATAATATATTTGGCTGAATAATAAAAATATAAAATCTAATTATATTTTTACAATTTTTGCCTCTTGACCGTTCGAAAATATCTGCAACAGTTATAAACAGCATCCTAGGTTATAAAATATTTATGTAGTGATATAGGGTAGATGACATAAACATAATTGTTTAATTTATTGTTTTCGAATATTTTAATTAGAAAAATATATTCATAACATAAATTATAACACAAAAAATCCATAATATACATAGTACTTAATAGTATTGATTACTCATCATGATGCATGTTGTCAAACTTTTATTTTTGAAGCAGCAGACAATAATAGTTATCTTTTTCCAATTTAATTTTGTATTGTCTTCTTTACCTTTGAATAACCTTCTTCTAAATTGATAATTACTGTCTACGATATTATATATATATATGAAGGTATCTGCCTACGCAGTGTTTGTTGAACCTCGGGAAATCGTTATTCCACTGAATTAATAGTCGCCCGATGCGATTGTACCGCGCAGATGAGGGTGATTGACAGCCGTCGATATCGGTGGAATCCTATTGAGCCGAGGATAAAAACGCCTAAATAAAAAATCGTGTCACGGCTCACGCGTCGCCATATCTATGTACCCACGGCTAATGGATTTTTTCGGTTTTGAAACAGATTTTGAATCGTTTTTGGCGCGCTTGTTCACCACGGTCCGGACGGTATTCGGGTCACGGACAACAATGCGCGAGACGATCTTCAACAACAGCAGCGGCCGTTGTTCGCGGCGGCTGCGCGCTTAATGATCTGCCTAAAACGCATTTCAAACGACCGAAAACGTTTTTAACGACGTCTCGTTGTTGCGTCAGTATTTATCATACGCATTCGTATTTTAATATTAGGTGTGTGTGTGTGTGTGTATATATATATATATATATATATATATATATATATATATATATATATATATATATAATATGCTGTATTGTATCCTCCCGTGACGACGTGGGCCGAACTCGTGGGGGTGCGATCGTCGGAAAAGAAAACAAATAATCAATGTTGCATCGCATTTGTTCGACGTGAAAATAGATTGTCGAAAACATATAATAGATGAGTACGTAATACATACAATGCAATATAGTATAGTAATATTTAGTATCATATTTGTATACTTGACCGTTTTGCGTAATTATATGATTTATATTGTTGATTTTTTTATTTTTGAAATATTATATTGACATAATATTGTAAATAATATTATTAAGTTCAACAGTACCCGAACGTCTAATATTATTTCAGGGTGATAAAGAATTGTGTATATATTTTACAAATCATAAAAACGCAACGTTACAAAGTTACAAAATATAAGCAAAGAAATAATGATTTTAATATATTTGGTAAAACGATAAGATCGACCTAGATTTTTGAATAAAAAACTGACTTGGATACAAATATTTTTCTCTCAACTGTTAAAAAAACGTCTACGACATCGAAGGCCATCTTATTTAGGTACATGTACCTATATGTAGGTGCACTGTGTTTGTTGAACCTCAGAAGTTCAATATTCCGTTGGAATAATAGACACACGACTGGTTGTCAAAAACGTATAATATTTAAAATAGATGCGCGTATTATACATATTGTACGTACATATTAAATTATGTATGTCCGCAATATATGTAATAAATTCATCGAAACGACAGTTTTTTCGACGTTTTTATTTTCCGAATGTATTCCACGCGGATCGGTCACAAAGAAATAATATAACGCCGTGCGTTCTGCCCGGCCAAATATTTAAATCGTCCGAAGATTATGTAATGTATAAAGCACCGATCGAAAAACACATTACGACGATGATGTATATTAATAATATAATACAATTTTGTCTGCGTTTAATAACTGTACAGCTGTTTATTCGCATAATATACATTTATAACTTTACAATACGCGTTGGAAAGAGAGAACAATAGGAAAGCAGCCGGTTGCACGTATCAATTATGTGTGTGTGTGTGTGTGTGTGTGTATGTACTTATATCGGGTTTAGGCGAACGTTCGCGGAAAGATATGTTTCGGCGACTCCACGACGCAACTTTCAGCGTCCCCGGGGCGATTGATATTCTTCCGAGATAATCGGACTACATATATATATATATATATATATATATATATATATATATTGACGTTGGAGCGGTGTACCCATATTATAATACGTACTTATATGCATACGTATAGTAGAAGACGGGGCGGAGAAGAATGATGTGAGCACAATATATACCTATATACCTATTGCTGAACTCATATATAGGTATGTAATATTATACATGTATAGATATATACGCCGGACGGACCGCGGGTGATCAGACGACCCGGAGTCTGCAGTGCGAGTAAAATATAATATACTGTCCCGAAGGCTCGAAACAGGTCGGCGGCGGCGGCGGAGTAATTATTTTTTATTATTTTATTTTTTCGTCCGATACACAAATTATACGTATGTAGGTACGCGATATCGACTATGTGGATTTTTTTCTCTTTCTCTCTCTTATTATCGGCAAAGATAATTTGTAATTATTTACGAGGGCGGGTGGACGGGCGCGGTGTCGTTGCTTCACAGATCGGCACGTCTGAACTGTACTCCTATATGCGCGATGATCACCACCGCCGATGCCGCGTCCAGTTCGAATGAAAAAAAGGTTCCGCTCGCAAAAAACTTCAAAACTGGACCACAGCATCTGCGATTAGTGATCTCTCATCCGACACCGATGCTGCTCCCGAACATTATGTTAAGGAAGGTATTTATAATATTATAGATTATGTATACACCTATACGTCAACGGCGGAGAACGAATAATAATTTTCGACGACTTTCACCGGGGCAAAATAACATCTTAAATAAATAAAGTCCGCGAGACGGGCAACGTGGACGTCTACCGTCTTCCGTTTTCCATGCAGTGCTCCTGTCGTGCGTGTTACTAGCAGCGCGCGAACAAAGTCAATATAGTCATATAATAATAATAATAAAAATAATAATATTGTTGTCGCGCAAACGATGCAATTTCTCTCTCCATCATCATCTCTCAGTGTATTATAGTTCGATTCCGTTGTGCGTCGTCGGAACGTAAATCAATCATAAAAGGAACTATTATTTTTCCATCTCTTCCCGACGAACAACGCTGTCCGGTCTCTTCTATTCGGATTTTTCACACGAAAGCTGCGAAACGTTTCTACTGTGTAATTATTGTATATACGACGTGACGTGCGCACTCGGTGTCCAATTAGTTTGCAACATAGTAACTCGTAACTCGTAGGTATATGTATAGTATAACTTGCATGAGAGTATGCCCACGCAGCCACGGTACGTATCTACTATGAATAGGTAATAAGTATAAACTATGCACGATGTCCATCGATCGGTTTACGGTTATAGATCGATTGATCCGACGACGACAGGAACAAGAAAAACGACATAAAAACAAATAAACACCAAGCGACGTATAGTCTTGGATACACGACGTGTGGGCGTGCGATTTGTTGTCTGTCATTTTCGTCTTGTGCGCGTCTGATGTAGGGTAGTGCACATATAGCTCGTGTATATTATAAGCATACCTACATGTTTAGACGTCAGTGTTATGGCGGCATGTGTAGTGGTAAATTACAGTATTATAATAATTTACTGATATTGTAAGATATTTCAATGGCTTGCGAAAAATACGATTTCGCGCAAAATCAGGGTTGATGACTATGTTTTGATGTTTATGCAGCAACTATGGAGTTATAGTGTTATAAATATTGTACTGACACCAAACGACCAACGACGCCAATTTAACAAGTATTGTATTGCAGCCGCTATTGTGTAATTAATGTGTAAATTTATCTTCTGTGATAACACTACAGGTAAGAGTGAAAGGTCCACGGGGAGAGGACATTTGGGAATTTTCGGTCTGCCATGCATTAAACACAAACATATTAATTCATGATGGTATACGTATATGGCGCAAAAGACGCGTCCCCCGATATAGGTATACTATCAAAAGGCTAAAGAAATACAATAATAATAATTATTATAAACTTGTAGGTACCAGAACGAAACGACGGCTGTTTTTTCGACCGCTGAGTAGACTATTAATAATAGATTACCGTCGCGGTGCAAGTTGCATTCGAATACCTTCGAGGAGAGAGTGTTCCGCCGCTGACACATTTGCAGGTCGGTCGTTGTGTACATCACTATGATAATATTATAATATAATAAATAATAAATTATACGCATACACGCAAAATTATAATATAACAAACACGAATAACGTTTTCTTATAGTGGCATTCAATGCAAATTTAATTAAAAATGTTTAACAAGATGCACAATTGCATCATTATATATACTTACAATCGAATCGGATGTACAATCGAATTCTCGGGCAACAGTTCAATCCGATGGGAATAGTATAATAAAATGTAATAATATAACATTGTGTGTATATTATCTGCAGCAACGTAAAAGTGCGTGTTTGTATATTTCTGGGCGCGTGTGTTATTATAATTCTTATAAATAATTATAGAAATTTGAAAAGAAAAACGTATCTATGAGTATGTAATATACTCCGATATTAAACCTAATAATTTAAATCAGAAATCCGACAACATTTTTGGCATAACGTGTATTTTCTGACAACGATCGGGAAAAAAATATTCGACATAATTACACTACTTAATATTCAGAAACCTGCAGTTTAATAAAATACTACCTAGTTAATCGATCTTATTTTCATAAGTATTTAATTCGTTAATCAGAGCGCAGTTTTTTGAATTTTTATTTCGCCCCCAATTTTATATTCGGTCATAACTACCTACATATAAAATAATATTATATACCAGAAAAAACAGAGATAATCGCGAGCATAAAATGTATCCATTTTATTCAATTAAAACGGGCGACGATCTAATCAGTGTTTATAATTGGATTGGATGTGTATTAGATTTTATTTTATTTTTTATAACCACACCATCGAAAGCGCATACTAGTATATATATAATAATATAACATAATTATATGATGATAATAATAATAATAATAATAAAAATATACTGGTATTATAATATTCGTCGGACGGGTTCAAAAGTTTATCGCGGACGCTGCAGCTAACGCGGCGGACGAGATCCAATTGGCCGTATAGTACCTGCGTGTATAATATTATATCGTTTACTGACCCGAGGTCGTTAATCGAAATTTACGTGATTATTATAAATATATTTTTTTTTTTGGCGAGAGATCGACCGCTAGTTTCTTCTTAAAACATTTACGCATGTTACAGTCGTGTCGAGCGAGTTTCCTCCTTTCGACGTATATGCATGCACACACACGACTACGAGAGACGTTTATATATGATGACAATATGTGCGAGCGCGTTCACGTGTTTGTGTGTATGAGAGAGAGAGAGAGAGAGAGAGAGAGAGAGAGAGTGTATGTGTAAGTACGACGTGTATCGGATAATAATAAAAATAAAAAAATAAATCGCGCCGGGTCCCGGAGCTGCAGGAACGTTGCCAGGCGCGTGCAGAGCGCATTCCTAAACGGAGGCGCATAATAATATGTGCAACAGTGCAGCATCCTGGCCCATCGGTGCGGTAACTGGATCGAAGGCGGTAAGTGCATTTGCTTGTCGTTGCACCGCTGCTGCGGACGGCCGGCCGGGCGGTGACGACGGCGTATAGGCGGAAGGGGTTGACGGCGCAATTATTATTATTATTATTACCGCTACCATATGTATATATGCATAATAATATAATACGTTGACGTGCCCCAGTTTGGTGTTTACTTTATCTATATATATATACACGACACGAGTACCTACACCGCGGCGAGCTCAATGCCAACGGACGTTTATCCGCGTCCTAAGTACACAGTGGACGTTTATCCGCGGGCCGCAGCTTTCCTCAGCAACAGCTGCAACGTCGAGTTGGAATTCCGTTTTCTCATTTTATAATTACAACGACATTTGCGGTCGAATCAAAACATTGAGTATTAAGAAGATTTGATAATATACTTACTATATTTATCGTTATAAATCATCGACTCCTCTGTATTGCCGCTAGTCTTATATAGGTATTTATAATATAAAATACATGCGAATATTATCATAAAATACCGTTATCGCATGTACAGTAAAATCTTTTGATTTTTCACGTGACATCATCGAAAATCCTCTATCGCAATATGCGATATATCAAATGCACAATATCGTTTAGCATCATATACATGCTGTGTAATAGTCAGCACACTGATGACAACTTTAAACTTGACGTTATGTCTACATTATACTATACAATGTATAGTAGACGGCCTCGTCGGTGCAGTATATAGTATATTTATTTTTTTTTTTATTGATGTATATATTGGTGCGTCCGAAGGTTTTGAAGAGTGACCGACAAATAACTACACACATGATGCGCATAATATATTATATATGTAACAAAATATGCTGTACACCTATACATCTTGCATTTGTCGTCATTGCTATAGCAGCAGGATGCTTAGTCTGCGTGACACAGCGTTAAAAGTAATATGGTACACAATACATACGATATGTGACCAAGATACGGAAATTCACGTGATGTGTAGGCCTAAACATTTTCAGTTGGCTGTAAACGACGGGCGTTGCAGGGAAAATCATACGTACCTATAATATTGTGTCACGCCTGGACAGAAGTGTTAACGACGTCGCATGGCGTTCACATTGTAAATTTAAAACTAAGATTATTGTAGGTTTTTCATTTTACGCTGTGAAACACGATGCGAAAATCGCCAGCTGTTTTACATCTCGTTTGCGGGGAATATCACATAGAGAGGAATATACGGTTTATTTTTTCGTTAATAAACCGCAAGTGCGCGCGCGTATACCTATAATATTATCGTCGACGATCTTCGCGCGGTTTCACGAACCGGCATGCCCGGTTGATATTATGTGTGTGTATTCGAATCGCTTGGAGGCAACCTAGTTTTGCGTGGATACACTACAGCAGCAACAGCAGCAGCATCTCCCACCCACGTCCATATACATAATGTACAATGTAATATATAATATTTTATATTGGGAGCCAATTGGTACGCGAGCGCCCGTGTGTGTAATATACATATTATTATAATTTGTGTGAAATAATATATGCCGGCTCTGCCTCCGACCCGAACTTACTACACGAATAATATTTGTTCGTGCCACACCGGCAGCAGCATCACGAGTTGCAATTACCGCGCGCGCGTTCATTAGCATACCGAAAACACTGCAATCGAGTCGTTGTATATACAGTCGTCGTCGTCGTCGTCTTAGTCGTCGGCGAAATATCAAACGGGGATGAGCATATATATATATATAGCGTAAATCATAGACGCGTAATAATAATTAGCTTATTAAAATTCAGACGTTAGGTACGTTTTAACCGTGAGCCGTAATACTTATATATATAAACACATATATGACGTTTTCTGCGGCGCTTATTATTGCGCGTATATATATATCATATACGTATGTATATAATATGTGGTGTGCACGCGATATCATATATTATTATAATACACGACTGGCGTAAGACTTGCCGAGCAAAACCGCGTCTTGTGCTGCACAGTCCGTCACGCGTAAAAACCGTATTATATACCTATTACACACACACACACATATATATATATATTATATAGGTATCGCAAGATGAACCTAAAAAAAACAGTTTGTGCATGGATACGACGTACACTGCAATACATATATGTATGTATATTATAAAATACGTATAATAACGATTATACTGGTTTGACACTGTTTGTGGTGTAATATTTCACGAGCCCGTTAACGCAACGCGATCCCACTCTCGGTGAGCCCGCGCCTGTTTGTATTTATATAATAATATGTTACATTTAATGTACAATACAAAAAAATAAAAATTCGTTGCGTTTCCACTTTCCGGACATAATTTTTGCATCATAATATAATTATAATATTATTCACAAATTTCGCGGCCTACAATAATCAACGATGGAAATATATAATTCAATACCTATAACTTCTCAAGTACCACAATTATTTATCGTATCCTAAGTTCTGGTAATATATAATACGATAAAATCGTATACAATAAAATATGTATTTTTATATTATATACTATAGGAACTTGGTTCCTAGGTATTATTTGCAGACGTTTTTGACAATTGTCACATATAAGTACAACAATTATATAATTATTAGTAATAACTTATAACGTACCTATTACATTCAAGAAAAAGATATAATTTATCAAATTTATAAAAATGTATAGGCGTTATAATAGGCAGTTACATATATAGATATACCTATGGCTATATCATCTCAGTACATATTTACTAATAATATAATTTGTAGTGACACACATTTTTTTAGGAACTTAAAAAAAAATAAACTCACCATTCTACAGTATATAGGTCGTATTTTTTTGTTATACAAACGAATAATAAAGTTATGAACTTATAGAGTGTGTAATGTGTAATAATATGCATTATTGTACCTATATATTATTCAATTATAGAAAAAAAACAATACGAGCAGTAAATAAATAATCATAATATTATATATTATAGGTAACAACCGATATTGAATTGCTAACATTTTTTTCCAAACGATAACGAGGAAAAAAAGTATTACTCAAATTATTATGATAAACGGGAGGAAGAAACTATAGCAGTAATGATTCGTTACGGTTCCATAGAAACTATTGGATGTACTTTTGTATACATTTTTTGTGTGTGTTTATAATATAAAATGTTCGGTTTCAGCAACGAGGTGTAAAGCAATACAGTGGTGGAAAAAATAATAAAAACAACTAGAATACGACCACGTAGTGTTTTAGGAAATTTATTTATATAATACACTAATAGAACGTGTGACCGATGAGCCCCCGAGGTTATTGATAATATTTTAATAACAGCATTATGATAATGACTGCGGGAGGACCATAATTTTAACTTTAATTCTTTTAGCCTGAAGTATTCTATATAATAATGTATAGATATAATACGTACGTATTATATAGGTACATAACATATATTATATACCTGCATAAAATTGATTTTATGTTTTTGTGTGTTTTGCATACCTGATTAGTAGATCATCTACAGACCGTCGAGGTCTGAGGCTGTCTTCGCAGCAACCTCCGGGGAGCAGGAATAAAAATACGAAATTTCTGCGTTTATCTGTAATCATAAACATAAAAATCAAGTGGCGGTCATATAAATACGAACGTGTGGTATATATAAAGCGATTAAACCACTACAGTTAAGCAAAATATTATATCAGCTAATCAAATAATTGAAAATCTGTATAAAGTATTAAAAAACGCGATTACGTTACGTCGTCGTGGGAATGTCATAGCTGGTATAACTACTAACTAGAGACAGAAATTAAATACATTAAAAATTATGTTAAGTACCTATATAAGATGCAAAAAATATATGCACCAATACAATGAAAATTAATGAATATTAATGCTATCATAGTACCTATAGATCTATTATTTAATAATGTTGTATTATCAAATTAAATAATGAAAATAATTAGAAAATTTTAATTAAATAACTTTTATTTATTGATATTTATTCTTTGATTTTGATATAATTGCAATTTGAATTTACAGTGTATAGGTACAAAATACATACCTATACTTTAATACTAAAAGACGTTCCATACAATACGAGTATAAAATTTGTGGCAATATCAAGAAATTTACTTTTTTATAACCAACTTTTCTAATAAAAAAATGATTATCATTAACAATTTTTATCATAAACAATTCAGTAATACTTATTATAAATTATTAACTATAATACACGATTATAATGAATAAATAATATAATATAGATACGAAATCTACGCACTAATGACAGAATAGCACTTCACCATTAAAAAATATAGATATTTTATGATGTGTAAAGTAAAATCAAAAATTGTACCTATGAGATTGTTTGATTTGAAACGTTGACATTCTAAATTATCGTCATTGGCATATAATATGCAATTGATGCTTGTATCCGTAGTCTTTATCATATTAATAATATACAACCTAATACTTATATATCGAGTACAATATTATGGTACCTATATTATGACATTCCGGCGAAACGGATTACAATTTTTTTTTTTTTTTTAATTACACGGCAGTGCCATCTCCTCCCGACCATATACTCTGTGAGTATACACACACATAAACACCTATATAATATATTATGTATGCGTGTATTTATACAGATATTCGCAAAACTGCCGCGCTGTCGCTCGGAGTTTCGCCAAAGGCACTGCGGCGGCGGGTTGATTTGTATACGTATAATAATAGTACGAGATATACTCGTATATGCTCTCATCTTATACACACGTATATTGATTTGTGACCCGATTCGGTGACCGGTGTTATGACAAAAGGAATGTGTTCGCCACGCGCAAATCGACCGGGTCGAAAGTGGATTCGACGACGCGTAACGGCGAAGAGAATATTATCGTTTTTAATTAGATTAAAAAGAAAAATAATAACGATAAAAGAATAAAAAAAAAAAACGCGCGTAAAACAATAATAATAGCGATCGATAATAATAATAAGATCGGTGAAACCGTTCGATATAATATTATACGCTCGCACATGAGTGTACGCCGTGTGTGTGAGAGTGTGTTTGTGTGTGTGTCGTCTCTCGGAGAATCTGCTTTCGCCACTCGCGCGTCGTTATAATTCGCTTGACCGTTTAATCGATCCAATTTTGGACACTGTTACGACGACGACGGCGGCAAAGAATTTCACTTTGCATAGAAAGTAGATGTAAAAAAATAATAATCAAATAATCAAACAAAAATTGGATTGACGGAACGTCGGCGGTTCGATAGCGCGGCGTTACGGTAATCTTAAAATAATTATAATTTTGTTAGTATTTTCCACGTGGGGGTATATTATTATTATTATTATTTAGACTGCAGTGGACGAGTGTGTATAATACGAGATTATTGGACGCAGTGATCGTAGTGATCATAATAAAGTATTATGTATAATATCGATATATTATTATTATCATTATATTATTATTGTCGGTTGACAGCAGAGACAATCGCGCCGCACTTCAGTCGTCAACCGTCGTCGTCACCGGAGATTAATGAACACGTTCGATGACCGCGGAGATGACGAACAGCGTAAAGACGATGTATTAATTGGTTATTAACGTGCACGTCGCAACAGCAGCAAATGGCATTTCGATGGCAAAGTTGTATTTTGTTTTTTTCACAATATCGTGGTTATTATTATTATATTGTCATTAACGAGATTCACGTTGCTTGTGTATATTGTATTATTATGCTAGCCGTGAGAAGAAAACGTCCGCGGCGGCGACATTAATATTACGACGTCCACCCGTCGAGTTAGTGCAGCCACTAAAATTATATTATACGCGCAAGTCCGCGTATAATATTATAATATGTATACTTCCAATACATATTATATATTATATTGTTAAAAATGTATGCTTATAATACGAATCGGCACACTAAAATATTATACAACACGACTTTTTGAATTTTGGATTTTTTATTTGATCGGCGTCCTCGACAATAAAATATATCATAATATTGCATACTGATTTTATATAATATTGATATCAGATAATTATAACTGGTTTCGAGAACAAATCCATTTTCCTCGCATCGAGTTGGCTAACGATGAAATATGTGTCGTAAAAATCTGTTGCGCGCTGGATGATATTTTTGATATTCGTGTTATTTTATAATAAAATTAAAACTCTGGTTTCCGAAATATAATGATGATTGTACAGTTTTCATTTTAACAGCTCTACATCAGAGTAAATAGTTGCAGATCGTCAAAAACGTTACATTAAACACATAATATAGAGGCTAACAAAAATAAATTGATGCTATTTGTATATAACTATAAAGATTATATTATAATGAATTTAGCCGATTGATAGGTAGTAATAGTTCTTACGTATTTTTATATTTTATGCGAATCTAGTCATATATAATAAATATATTCATCATTGACCGTTGGACCAAATTTACACTGATTTTCCATTCCGGCACTTCTTACGTCATAATATTATGCAAATTCGTCTTATAAATACAATGATATTGCAAAGCGCAAACCAATAGTTAACTATGGAATTAGACTTGTATGTCTACTATTTTAGCCATACGATATAGTCGTTTGTATAAAATTGTAGCGAACCTAAATGGGAAATCTCGGTGTAATGTGTAAATGCCTAAGTCTATAGCTCACTACAAAAGTTTAATTTTAGTGTAGTGTACTTGTACATATACCATCTCAACCAAGGCTAGATATAGTTAGTTTCCGGTTATCGGTTATTATTTAAAACAATTAAAAATATTAACACTAAATAATTAGTTTTTTTTTACTCACCAGTATTTCGAAAGAGGTTTTCGGTTTTCACGCTAGCCGAAGGAGTAATATATATTCTAAATACGATCCTGCCTACACCAAAAAAATGCCGCTTTTTACATAAACACGGCAATAGGCCAGGCATAGATCCGTGTTACCTGTGCCTTCCGCCGGCTCTATATACATATACCCATGTTGTTCAAATAGTTAAACAACTGAGAGTCAATCATTGATTTATTCTTCACTGAAATTTTGTACGACAACTGCTGTAGTAGTGCGAGAACACTTCAATATGCACATATGTACTTATATAATATATATTATAATATAATCATCACACCAACAGATAAAGTGGCATCTTCAAGTGTAACAGTTAAAGTGTCTT
This sequence comes from Pentalonia nigronervosa, assembly GCA_014851325.1. Classification (NCBI taxonomy): domain Eukaryota; kingdom Metazoa; phylum Arthropoda; class Insecta; order Hemiptera; family Aphididae; genus Pentalonia; species Pentalonia nigronervosa. The sequence continues at coordinate 24,288 of JACXSJ010000866.1, read as the reverse complement.
ATAAATTTAATTTGGACACCCAGTAATGAGACATTTTCATGTCAATAGTACCTATATATATATATATATATATATATATGTTAAATAGTCGCAATATGCAGATTATTATGATACCTTTATAATATGCCGCACTGCCGTCACATTCGATGCAAGACTGCAGTCTTACCACGGCTTAATTATATTCGCACTGGGTGGCGGTCGGAGAAAGATCGGTAGGTATTGGAATGAACATTTTTTTTTATTTAAAAAACCACCGCCGCTACCGCTGCATAAATCTTCCATTGCTATCGTATTTCTCGTAATCCAATACCACGCATGTTATATGGGTCACGAGATAAAATATATAATATATATTACATATACCTATACCGAAATCCACGTAATAACACGTTTCGTACACATATTATATTATTATTATAATACACACATAACATGGTACAACGCGCGATCCACCGCGGATGCTAATGTATTTTTCCATTACTCGCGTGCGCCCGTGATCCGAATATGCGTGAATGTTAACCGTTCGTGTCCGCGTACGTGATCCAATATAATATATAATACGAATTCGCTGCTGTTGCTGCTGCTGCTGCTGCTGCTGCTGCTCATTATATTATACGCATCATATATTATATTATTATATGCTATCGGTCGCCAGTAGTATAAAAAATAATAATAAATAAATAAAATAAAAAATGCCAGTAGTATATGTCGGTACCTATACATAACGTGCGTGATGTAGCAGCCCAGTATAATATGTACGTAAGACTTAAAGCTAATTGATGTTGACGGGGCCCCATCGAGTTTAATTTATTTTTTTTCCAGTGGTTAGATTTATCGGCTTAAAACGGACGGACCGAGCCTAATCGACCAGCGCCGTCAACACTATAAGTATGTATGGGTAATGTGTGTATAAATAGTATACTATTTTGTCGCTAAACCGTATTATTGTGGCCCTGCGTAATAATGTCTATAATAATAGTTAATAACTATACTATGTCTATGTGTATATACGTATGTATAAACACTATAAGTATACCTATAATATATCCACAGTCTACAATAATACGAATATTCCCCCCGCAGTCGAACCACTATTACGATTATATTCGTAGTAAATATATTATATATGGTGGCATAACAGTCGGAAAATCAATTACCACGCGAAGATCGCGACATGGAAGGTCCTGCGAATCACGGTAGATAAATATTGGTACAATTTTAATATACATGGGCATAGCTTATGCGTGGCGTTCATCACTGTGCCTATATACAAATTATATATTTTATAAATATTATAATAACTATACAGCAACATCGCGTGAACTGAAATGAAACTAATATAACTCTTAACGTGTATGCTTATGTGGTTATTGATGGATGCGATAATTTATTGATAATAATATAAATCTCTGTACCTATATAATATAATGCAGTATACTTGAAAGTAGTATATACATGCACAATAAATGTTAGGTATAGGTGTCGTGTATATAATTGTATCACTGCAGTATTATATATATATATAATAGGTACCGCTTAAAAGTAAACGTTTTAAAATATATATTATATATATATATATATATAATGCAAGCGAAAACGGACGACTTTCTTTAAAACACAACTGCGGGCAGCACATAATATATAAGTATATAATATACAACACACGTTTTTCTCCGATAATGATCGTAAATTTGCGTTTTGCGCACGCGTGTTTGTGTGTGAATGTATTTTTTTGTTTTAATTAAAGATATCATTGAGAAATTATAATTAATCATTTAATACCTACATATTCCTATTATGCGATCGTACGAGACGATAAAAGAAAAATATTTACACAATCATCGCACACATTATTATTGTTCGTCATATGTATTATATATCTGTAAGCGTTTAATGGCACATATGATAATGATATAAAAAAATATTTAGTTTTTCATATCGATTTTGAATCAACAGTGCATAAATATTATTCAGACATCTTTCGTTCGTTTAAGGTAATGCGAAGACACGTCATTGTACCCAAGGCCGTGATCGAACCTATGTCTATTCCAAGATACAAAATATTTTGAGGGGCGACTGGTGTCATTTTTTTTTTTGTTAATGCGGGGTACTTATATATATTCAATATGTAATTACTGTTACATAACACGACAAGACGTGTTAGAATTCATTTTACGTTATAGTATTACATGTATAACACATAGTCCAATTATAAGATGCACCTGTTATAAAAGGGAGAGGTGCTGGTACAGACTTTAACGCACGTAACGTTAAACGATTGCAGGATTAAAAAGCACTGTTAAAATTCATAACTAGGTATTCTAATTTTTTGTAATTTTATATAATATTTTGAACTTGGCAAAATAAAAAAATTAATTTATGATGCTAAACGTAGCTAAATTCCTGCAGAGGAATTATAAATCTTTTAAACGTATATATAATGTAAAAAGTTATAAAAAAATGCATAGCTTTATGTATACCTACATACCTACATAATAATATATTTATATATTTATACATAATTTGCAATAAAAGTAATAATTTGTAAGTTTTCTTTTATATAACTTCAATTATTCAATTGAATAATAAAGTAATTCATAAATTTATTATTTTATATTAGTTGCGGTTAAAACTTAAAACCGTGTCGTTATACGTATATAATATAATATAAATATTTATAACATATAGGTTTTAACTATACATATATTTAATATATTGATGGGAGGACGGTGCAGTGGAATACATTTGAAGCAGTTTATATTTTTACCGGCTCACTACCGTAGACCGTGGGCTGTATCTACATCTGATATCATAGTGTTTGTGAATAAAATTAAATCATACAAAAACATTATAATTTGTTTACCTTCAGCTAGTCAATAATGTAGATAACAACCACGCATAAAAGGTATATAATGAGTATAACTGTTTACAGTGAATTACACAAAACTATATCAACATTTTAAAGACTCAATAATATCTCGCACTATATAGATAGTGCTACTGAAAGTGTTTAATAAATGTATAATATTATTATAATTAGTAGGTATTCAATTTTTTTCTTTTTTTATACCTATTCATTAAGCTTTTAATAATTGCAAAATCATTTTTGAGCATATATATATATATAGTTTTTAATAAATATTATAAACATTTACGTTTCTAACTATGTTTAAAAGTATAAATATAATTAATTAATAATATTACAATATTTAACACTATGTGTTTAATAGACTTAGAAAGTTTATTTTGAAAAAAAAATGGATTGAGAGTTAAGACATGTGTTTATTATAAGCTGTTAGTACGATATATAATATCGTTTTTGTATGAAAGTGAGAAAAAATAAGATAATAGGTGCTATATTAATATATTATATTATAAAAATATCGACGAAAGTGTAATAAATAGTAATAGTAAAGAGATTCACCCAGTGCAGATAGTAATCGTATCAAGTATTAGGTATTATATATGATATAATATGTATAGTACCTCTAGATATACCTACCTCTTATAAATATGAATGACGCATATTTTAACAGCAGTGCGTTTTTAATAATTAAGGGAGGGAGGGGGACAAAGTAGAGATAAAGGCTTAATAATAGCGTGTACCCATAATATTTTAATATTGATCGCTGCAGTAAGAGAATAGTCGTGGAATCGATGTCGACATAAATAATAGTAGGTACACATGAAAATATACTATATGTAAAGGACATGCCAAACCTTGTTGGAGCTCAGTTTTTATTAACTCTATTTTACAACAATAATTTATGAAATGTTTGACATATAATAAGACTTGTTTCAGACGCATAATATTATAATATATATATATAGGTATATGTATGTATAAATGTATAGGTAAAAGTTTGAATAACGTATAAGTAAAGTATATATGTGTTCGTTCTATTAGCCGTCCATTAGCATAATAGTATATAGGTGGTACTTACATACAGCGCCCGGGTCGATCTTATTATGATCTAACTCTAACACCATAAAGGGGCCAACGACCAGCAAAAAATATGAACAAAAGCGCGGGTTCGACGTAAATGTATATTTTTTTACATACGATTATCACTTTTTTTCTTTCTATCTCTCTCTCTGCAACTATTCAGAACAAGTAAATTGGATCAAAGATGAATGGACCAGACATCGATCGATCAAACATGCATGTGAAACTGAAAGTCGCGATGCCGATCGATCGGTCGTTTTATGCTAATATTTTTCGGTTCGATGCCTTGCGTTCGTATATATTCACGTAGATAATTTTTTAATACCGGTAGCTCGATTTCCATCTCGAATACCTACGCCCCTGTCAAAATACAGTGAAAACCAGTCCCTGGTAAAAACTGACGTGTACCTACCAGCTAATATATTATATTATAACCGATATCCGGTAAACACCATACAATATATTATATTAATAAATTATACTAAAGTGATAATAACAATATTATGATATACAAAGAATTTGTCTTAACCAAAGCATGCGGTAATATATAAGGTATACAATACATAACATGCATTATATGTACACGATTCAGTTTTAATGAGAAAAGCAGGTGTTTTATAATAATAATAATATATGTACACTATATACAGCGTTATTATTTGTCATAGGTAACTCATAAAATATAATGATTATTTTAATATTGCAATTGATATTAGATCGGCGAGTGATGTTAGTCCGGTGTAATGTACCTAAAACTAATGTAATATTATCTGTATATATATAAATTAATATTTCTCTATATGTCCTTTATGGATTCCCAAACCGTTCAATCGATTACAATTAAATTTGGGACAGAGCTAGATTACTGATTAGACCTCTGAGAAGAAGATAGGATAATTTAAAAAGGTAGAGGTCCAATCCCGGAAAGTGCTTACACAAGGATTTTGAAATTTACGATGGAAATATTTGTTAATAAATGGTTGCTATTGGTAACTAGGGTCGTTATTAGTTTTGTATAATCACTATTTATAAGGTTGTCAATGGTTACAGATTTTATAACTATTATAATTAGTAAGAATATATCATATACACATTTTTGCAATGTACATTTTTTTTTTTTATAGAAAAAAATAAATCTTTGGTATAGGCAACCATCGCAATGTTTTTCATGTACCTACCTAATTCTGATTTCACTCACTTACGCACCTTATGGGATCCGTAATCCACCGCAGTTGGATTGCCTACTTGATAATTTACTGCTCACATAATATCTAAGATTCAATGCAGTGGATTGTCTACCTAGATGGATTAGATGCGTGTAAATCACTTCAGGTTAATCTTAACTTATATCATTAATTATTTATTTATTTATCATTGTAATCGTTCTTTATTAAAATAGATTCCTATTTGTAAATATTATTACTACATTTATTATGTCTATATATTATATATATATATGTCTTTTATAAATAACTATTTAAACTGTACATGTCTTTGTAGAAATGGATCCTAATTGTATAATAAAATAAATAAATATTTGGCTCAGTCAACGCTGGGCGGGACAGCTAGTTGATAATAAATACTAGTATTCATCAATGGTAATATAATATTTTTCGCGACAACCACCATTACCAAATAATAATAATAATAATAGTATCGAGACTTTAATAATATAATAATATTATTATAATATTTTATTTATGTTTATTAGTTTATACCGCGTAAAGAAGTAAAATATACCATTCAATACGAATAAGTATATTATCAGAGAGTCGTACAGCACACGTACACTCGCACGCGAAGTATAATAATTGCGTGCATTCAGTCGGGACCAGTTTTCGGGAATCTCATTTGAATATCAATGACAATAATAATAATTTTGATGTTATTTTATTATTCAATTTTTTACTCTAATTGGCTGTGAAATTACGACCGCCCGCGGGAATCAACACAATAACACAATACGTGTAGCTGTATAACTATATCAGCTCCAGTGTAGTTTGTGTCTAAATTTACAAATATTTAATATACAATGTAATAATATAGTAGGCAAACATTATAAAGACGAGATTGCGCTACAGTGCACCACGTGTCCACGTGCGTTACTGTCAAGTACTTGTACACATTTATAGCAGTAATGTGTGTATATAAACGCGTACCGCAGATGTATTTTATTGTGTTATAATGATAATATGCAATAATATGTGCGTAAAGACAACAGTGGCGGTCTGCCACGTTGATACTACATATTGTATCACATTATATTTAAGTTCTCGTCGGACATGTGCGATACACACACCGCACATCATTATTGATATTGCGCGGCTTACCTATACGTATTAGGCATATTATATTGCTGCAGTATACCGAACACTCATTAGAGATTATATTACGAACAAACAGCAATATACCTACTTATTTTAATACATTATATATTATCCGACCATATAAACCTATAATAATAATAATTGTTATTATTATTATTATCATCATCGCGAATGAGCATCGTGTAGGTACGCGAAACTTTCGACACGTCTGATAATGATAATGGTAATAGTAATAACAACACAAGTACAAAACGTCCGCGCGATTCGATTTGATACAGTTTGCGAAACATTCCTTTCGTCCAATTAAGGCGAAAGCGAAGTAATTTGCAACCGTCTCGTCGGTTTACGAGGTTTTTACAAAATAAAATCACTCTATATGTTATAATATATACTGGTATATATATTACAATCTGTATATCATATATTATATACCTATACAGCTGTAACTAATCGATGTGCCTGCTTATATATTAATAAAATATGTATTCACAAAAGAAACTAAAAAAAAAAATATCTCAATATTTTTTTTATTTAATAGAGGTATATTTTTACAACATATTTAATTAAAGTCGTTTTTTTCTTGTTTTTTAATTTACTTATATAGACAGTCCATTTGGTTTTAATTTCATAATTTGCGAAAGCAGAATATACATTTTTTATAACGCCTTTTGTATATCTATACCGGATAATAAATAATTTTTTTTTAATGATAAGCTTTTAAAGTTTTAATGATCAGTTCAATAAATCAAGGGGTAGATACCCACTATACTCGTATAAAAATATTAAGCCGCTCATTTAAACTTTAAATACCACTTTAATAATAAATATACATAGAAACCAATTATTTGAAATTCGATAAAGTAATATATTAATAATTTAAAAAAATATATTTTTTTCTCGATTATATTAAATCAATAATAAAGATTGTTATAAAAATAATTGAAAAACCTAAAAATAAGTATACAATTCCATTTGTTTTTATAAAATATAATATATATATATATATATAGTTAGAGGTTATACATATTTAAAAGTTCAAACTAAATATAAAATTTTTGAATTAGATAATTATAGTGTAACCTACATTTAAATGAATCATCCTGCATATATGGTTGAAGTGAATACGGTGCCGACAATTACGAATAACATACAATATTGTATTATTATGACAACGGATTCTTAAAACTACCAACCAAAATATTATTTCTTTTTTTTATTTTTCGTCAATAATAGTTATTAGGAAATTATTAACGTTTGCGGATGCTATAGGTACGTATATATAATAAATGAACTAAGTAGTCGTAACCCGGAAAACCCTCGTTTTTCATTCGTTTTGTGCCGTACCTAAACAACCGCGATGGGCAAACAATATGTATATAATAATATATAATAGATGTGATGACGTAACGGAATCAATCTGTAACACTTTCGATTTCGTTGATTTCAATTTTTTTTTTACACATTTTATTTCCTTCACGCGTCCTACCTCTTATATTTCTGCCGTTACATATAATACGCGTATATTACATATTACATACAATATATTATAATATATAGGTACTATGTATTATATACTTATATATAGATATATATGTGTATATAACGTTTAGCTGTATATATATATATATACGATATACCTACTTTTTGAATCTCATATAAATCGATTGTGACGTCACAGGCGTAACATAATAATAATTGTATGTGTACATATTTTTCGAATCTGGACGGCGTATAATTACGTTTTAGGGTAATGCGATAAAAAATTTAAGAATTATAAAGCCGTAATATAATAATATACCTATCCCGAAAACCACGTGGTTATTTCACATGTGGTTTGGGCGCCGTGTTGCTTTAACTGTTGTTTTGGAATTGTTTATAATTCTCTTTATAATAACGTATGAATAGATGCATGCTATATCTATCGATTTATTTTATTTGTTACATTTTTCGTCAAAACGTTATACTTTACTGACATCTCATTATCCGGTTATGACAATAATGGAACGGCCGTTCATTGACCAAATTATCATCTGCATGCGCGCGCCAGATCCCCAGATACGGGTATATAGGTTTAGTGTTTATAATAATGCCGATTCGTGCTATCGATCGGTGGCGTGTGTGTATATATTATTATAATATAGGAAAAAATAATATGCCATATACTTATATATATATATATATATATATATATATATATATATATATATATATATTGGTATCTACTCGTAGTCTGTGACCTAAAATTTACCATCCCTTGAATTGGTAATATGCTTTTGAAAATAGAATATTTCGTATTATAGAATCGAATATTATTAATCTGTTATTATTATTCCTCTTTTTCGGTAACCGATATTTTATTTTTCTCATTTTTGGTACGCCTAACGCATATTGCATGTATAGAACATAGGTATATGATATATTTAAAATAATATTCATCGGCATGCATGCATTTACATCTGGTCGTACGTATCGTATGAATAAACTAATTTTTCTAGTATGAGTATTTGACATAATGACTTGACATATATATTATTATTATTCTAGCTAAATATAACGTGTCCCGAAAGATGAATAGATCCTGACAAAAGAATTAGACTGTTATACTCATTATTGTTTTAAACATCATATTCTATATACTCGCTGGACTGACAGCTCTTTTGTGGACACGGATTCATCGCGTTTATATTTCACTTTGGACATACATATAGATAGGTACTCGGAGTTTAGACTCTATAAACTATTTCAGTTACTTTATTATTACTTTGTTGTTTGTATCTACGATCCAAAGATTAACGTTCACAATATTCAGTTAGGTGTATTATGTGACTCAATCGTTTTTTTTCTATCATTATTAAAAACCATTACCACAATAAATTAAATTTGTTTTTCTGTTGGTCTTAGTTACATTGGTTACTAGGCCATTAGTTATTAGTTTACATTGTATTTAAATATAGTTTACAGAATAGTTTAATGCTCATATTAGGTTGTATAATTTGATTTCCTTTAAGAAGTTGATGATGATGTTAATATTTAATTTTTGTGAATATCTATTATTTGTAAAATATTATGATATACCTAATGCGAGACGTTACAGTAATATTTCAACGGTGGTGTAAGTGACGATTTGCTACAAAAAATAATAGGTACACTATAATATTTTATATCGTCTCACAATGATATTATTATAATGTTTATGATTTAACCTTAATTTTAGTCTTTATGTGTAATTCATTGTTGATATTAAAATTAGTTCTCATCCGCTCTAAAGTAGATAAGTACCTATATAAAGTATTTATATATACAGATAACTGCTATACAGTATTATTAGTGAGAAAACACAAAATATGTTGTATTTGTAATATATATAACTATGAAACGTTAATAGGTTACGCGTTGACTGCAGAATTTCACAATATCATTTTTACTTTTTGGCGACTTAAATTCACATGCGTAGCGCAATCCGCGAATAATATTCAAAAAGTAGATAAATACCTACCGATAATAATTATTAATACAATCTGTGAGACAACCGCGACTTAGCGAAGAAATTATCCACACATTGCGAGAAAATAAATAATATTATAATTACAAGTACACGACGTAAAAGAAGAGCTTCCGACGTCGCGAGCGGGGTATCGGATTAACTATTGTTTCGTGCGTCGCCCTAGAGGTATTATTTATATTATATACATGTATAATCAGAACTCGCGATAACCATCGCGTGGCTAGTAATTTTCTATAATATAAAATTAATGTTTTTCTCCCAACTCAGACGCCGAGGAAAATGTTAAAAACGTTCCAATTGTTTTCCCATAATGATAATAATAATAATAATATTATATTTTTAACATATTATATGATATACCTATATATTTTCGAATCGACACGAAATGGTTATTACGCGAATTATTGTTGTTGGTCTATTATTTTGACGAATTTCGAAACGACGGCCAGCCGAGTAGGTTCATAACGGGAAATCGATTGGGCAACCACAATAACAGCAGCAGTGGCGGAAAAAATATTCCCCCAAGAGAGACGTCATAATATTATTATAATACATTTACCTACTTGTTGCCTACGGTTACGCGAAGTATTAATAACGGGCGATCATTAGCCCCGATAGGTCTGGACGATGATAAGGGGCACACCGCGACTGCAACCAAGAACAATGCCTTGTTTGCAACCACGGTACATATTATATAGACACGTTAACCTATATTTATTTCAACATTTATTATTGTTTATTTGTATAATATAGTCTATAATAATGGCTTTATTCAATGAATATAATATAGTAAAGCGATATAATTATTATATTATGTATGTATAGGCACGCGACGGATCACCGTGTACATCAAGTCTTTATTTTTTTTCCTCCATTAATTTTATAACATTCAGGGAATATTGTATCATAAGTTTGGCTCGCATAAATCGTGAAACTCGATCTGGTCACGTATAGTACACACATACAATGTACGTCCGACGATGACCCCCGGTTACACTAATGTTTCTTAATAATGTATCATTTTATTTCTCACTCCCCCTATATGAGCCTAACCTAACCTAACCTAACCTATACCTAGGCATACATTTTGTCTCTTTCCGTGTTGCCTATATGTATATATATATATATATATATATATATACGCTCGCGGGATGGACTCGTCGGCATTTTACATAAAGAATAAACAATGCCGCGCGCTGGTCGATCTCGCAAAGTCAAACGAGAAACGTGCCGTCGGGGAGCGGCCGTGCGGAAAAAATCGAGTCCTGTTGCACAACCACGGAAGATATCGCGTATTAAACACAATACACTATATATGTATATATTATTTTATTATATGAGAAACGTAGAGAACAATATTTTTGTGAAGAATTTATAAATGTGACCGAAAATGTCGCGGTAAATCGGTATTGTTCTCTGTGTGCAGCTACGTATATATATAAGAAGTCGCGCGGTGGATTACATGCGTATTACGAAACAGAATTTGCTATTTTTTTCGGCTTCTTCAATATACGCTTGTGGTTTTCATTCTTATTCTTATTTTTTTTCTACGAGATGTGTAACGAAAAAAGTAATCAATCATTCGTGACACAAAAGAACCGCGTGAATAAGAATGGAGACAACGGGGAACAATAACGATTGGGAAAAGTGAATTCGGATGAGAAAACTCGGTCAACGAAACAAAAAGTGATGGGGAACGAGAGGAAAACCTAGACAATGTATAATAATAAATACCGATTACGCGCGTTTTCCTCAAAAATAGTCTCATATAATATTATTACTTATACATAGTTATTTATAGTGATAGTTATGGTTATATTTTAAGACAATAAAAGTCTAAGTATTAATACTCTAACTAACAAATTGATTTTCATAATTAAATATAAAACTCAATGATTTTTATATTATTTAGTGATATTGGTTTTATACTTCTATACAATAAAATAATCTAGCAAATTAAAATTGCTTATCTCAATTTTAATAGATGATATAGGTATATCCATTAAGCGTATATACGTACTTAGCATTCCTTCTCACAGGCATATTTATAATTTTATACTTAGTACAAAATTATATTATTCATATTACCTATAGAATTATAAAATGGTATGAATTTAAATTTAAATAATTTAATAGGTATCTTACCTATATTCGTATATTTAGATTACAATAAGGTCTACAATTCGATAAAAAAAAAATTATCATTTTAATATTTTTTTTTTTTTATAATTTGTACAATAATATATTAATTAAATAATAATAATGGAATTAAATTCATTAAATAGGTATTTATTAGGGAAATATTTTTATTTGTTCAAATTAATATTTTATTTTAAATAAGTATAAATAAAAATATTTTAATTGAAGTTAAATATTTTATTTTTTTTGTTGGTTTTAACTTTAAATATAGATACTTATGTAGGTACCTATTATCACTTAGAAAAATTAAATTTTTCTAATTTATTTCATATTTTCTAAATATAAATTCGTTTAAATAGTATATTTATTTATATTATTTTTCATTTTATTCATTTTTGTATATATTTATTTTATTTTCAAATAAAATAATATTTTTTAGTCTAGTTATACTATTAATGCCTAGCGACTCGTTTCCATATAATAATATATTATAAACCTATAATATATATATATTATCTAACGGCTAACAATAAAAATTATTCTTACCTTATGATCGGTCGAGTGTCGGTAAGGCAGCAGTTGCAGTTGCGTCGTTATTATCCTCACGCGGAACACACTTGGACACTTCAAAAGTTTAAACGGCCGTCACGAAACGATTATTTAATATTAGTTTCCGTGTGGCCATGTCGCAGTGAACGACACAAAAACACTAAACGTTTTTTTTTTCGCCGGTCGATCGGCGAAAATCGAAAAACGAGACGTGATAAAGAGAAAACGAAAAAAACAAACTGAATCGCACGAAAACAATACCGACAACAACTGTACAACGACAATATAATAAATCGTATTATTATTTCGTATAAAAATTCGCACGGACGCCGGGGACGAAATACTACAGCGGCGAGGTTTACACGATCACTGCGCGGCGTGATATTCAAACGGTCTGCCGGCGATCGATATTATTCGCGATTACTGCCCATTTATTAATTTTATTATGATCGTCGTCGCGCGTCTTGTGCGTCGTGCGGTGTGTGCCGCGACGAGAGAGTGTTGTTCGCGTATCGGATGCGTCTGTTCCACTGCCGGGCCGGAGGACAACCCAGTTTCGCCTGGCGCGTCTTCGGCGACCGCCGCCGCCACCGCCACCGTTACCGACGAGTTCCCCCCACCGACCGCCCGTCCGTCCGCCGCGCCGGCCGAAGCGATCCCACTCGGGCCGAGTAGCGCGAAAGAATAACGTTAGCGGCGCGCGCGCGGTCAGTTACAGTATTACAATAATAATAATAGTATACGTAAACATAATACGCGAGCGAGAGCGCGCACACGCACGCGGTATAAACCGCAACAAACGGCCGAGGTACCGTCACCGCCGCCGCCGCCGCCGCCGCCGAGTACACTTTTGCTTTCCGCGCCCGGGTGACACGCGACTCATCTCTCTCGCTCGCACGGTGGCCCAGTTACGAGGACCGGACGAGGCGGCGGTGCGGCGCCCGACGTTGCGGGTGACCGGCCGGAGGAGGTGGCGGTGTAGGTGTAATGAATATCGCGTGGGGTGGGGGAGAAGGCTGATGGGCGGGGCCGTTTTGCCGGCGAGCGGGGCGAAACGGGGCGGCGCCCGGATCGCCCGGCAGTGGGGCACGGTGACGGGTTGGCCGCCGAGCGCGTTGCCGTGGCGCCCGCCAAGTCCGCGACGGTGTATCGGCCGCGCGCTGCCGGTGCTGCCCGCGGTGGCGGCACCGGTGGTGTAAAGGTGGTGCTGGTGAGAGGAAGCCCCCGAAGGACGACCACGACGCTCCGAACCACAGTGCGCCGCCGGTGCGGGTTGAGGTTGTCCGCGCGTTGTGCTTGTCCGTCCGGGCGCCTATGTCTGTTGCGTTGTCATGTCAGTATAGGTATTGTACGCACTTATTTGTCAATAAAATATCACGTCCTGCGATCCCGCGTTCTCGACGATGAGCCGACATTCGTTGGCTGCTGGAACACGCTCGACAATATCATGTCAAACTGATATAAGCCACAGATAATGTGAAATTATTCAGTGACTTTTCTACGTCCGGGACATCGTTTTCACCGCTTTTACACGACTAATTGCTCCCACGGAAATTTTTAAGAACATATAGTTTTCTATATAAATAATTCTATAACCGTGTACAAAAATAATGATAATTTATTATTGTTAAGGTACCTCTACCTATATTTAGTATGAAAATTTGAACTTTGATGAGCAATACTTATTTTGCTCATGTATCCTATAAAGAAATATATTTATGAAAAAAAATGTGTTCTATATAAATACTTTAATTTAAGTATCTACCTAATAACAATATACTATATACATAAATTGTAGTCTATAGGTACCTGTTATTACCTCTATACCTATGTCCTACTACTGTCGTTATTATGGATTCGCATATAGCTGTATTTACGAGTTCCAATATCAAAACGACTGTACCTAATAATATTTTTTCATCGGTTTACTGCATATTAGTCTTGTTGGATATTGATGAAAAGTAAAGACTTTTTATGTTATCTATTTAAACTGAAAGTTGTATATAAATATTTATATATTTAGGAGCGTGAGTAATAGGTATAGAATTTCGAAGAAAACGTCAGATAATAACATAACCGCACATAACCAGATTTCAATTATCCACTCTCATTCTTTCAATAAATCTAAACTATATCTATTATTAGGTCCTAATGTTATAACTTGATTAAAAGAGCAAAAACCGATTATAAAATTTTTTGTGCAGTTAAGGTAGGTATATTTTATAAAAAAAACAATTAAATGTAAAATACCTACATTAAAATCGTTAAATATATTTTTACAGGTTTTTTTTATATACAAACTAATACATACTATTATTACCATATCTTATCTTATATAGTTATAATAACAATAATATTCCCTTGTTTTTTTCTACTTGTTTAAAAAAATTCAGTCATAAAAAATGTTTAATTCTTATGATTTAAGTGGCTTAGGAGTCAATAATTATAGATTATAGTATATAAATATTTTAATACTTTTTCCACTTTAAGAGTGATGCAGTACAAACATTGTGCCAAAATGTACTATATATATTATAGTATATTACTTATTTAACATAATTGGTACACAACTCGAATAGTTAGTCGGACTGTTGTTAGGTGATCTATATAATTTCTGGATTTCTTGAGGTAATTTAAGAAACTATAAAGTAATTTTCTCTTTCTTTCTTATTATTGTAATTTAATAATGTTGTTAGTGATATATTATATTGTTAACCTGTTCACTGATTTCTCTAGTGCTTATACAAATATATTTTTATTAATAATAATATCCTGTATATAGTCCACCCTAATTATTCAACTTGTACGCTTCCAAATTCTTCATCTGTTCTTGTTCGCAAGTTCTTCTTGTCATAATATTTCTTTGTTTGAAGTTTTTAAATCCTTAAATTCTTTAAATAGTTTGACATGTTCTGTCCCTGATTTAATTTCTAATAATTTCTCTGTTCATTTAAATATGTTTTTGTTCAACCGCATCATTTTATTTTTCAATATTTCAGTGTCACATATATCTGGCGTTTGTCCAGGTGATTGGAAAACCAATTTAATTCACCGATACCAGCTAAGGAACTCAATCCGTCTGATGTTATAAATTACCAGCAAATATCAATACTTACTTAATGTAGATAATTTTGAAGAGCTTGTTTCTATAAAAATTATACATTTATACCCATTTTTAACAATTATAACCAACAACTATATATAATATAAATAAACAATATAGATTTGTTAAAGCTTTTGATATTTTCAACTTTAATATTTTGCATACAAAATTAAGTTTTTATAGCATTGTTAACCTTCTTTTATAATAGAACTATACCTCTATTATTATTGTATTCAAATAATTTGCTAAAAATTTTATTAAAAATGATGGCTCTAAAACATTTAAAATTATACAACAGTTATAAGGTGTACATACCTATTGGCTTTCATTTATATAGTCCTATTCTTGTCTTCTTGTATACTACAAGAATATAATTTTATAATTTTATTTCACTATCTTATTCTAAAATTATATTTTTCCCAGATGACCTAAAAATCCCATCAAGATTTAGTTATTTTATACGGAGCAACTTAAATGTACTTTTTAGTTGGTGTAACATTAATGCATTTTCCTTAATTTAAACAAGTGTATATTTTTCTGGTATAATTTCTTTTTACTAATTCTATTTTTTTTAATCATAAATTATAATATTTTATCGATTTGCTGAAACAATATTGCATGACCAATATTTAAAGGTTTTATTTGAGGATGAAATTATTTTATATAATTATTGTTAAGTTTATTAAGAATATAGCAATGGAACTTTTGTAAAACATTGCTGTAAAAAGTTTAAGAATGTTAATATATATATATATATATATATATATATATATATATATATATGTATATATATATATTAATATATTATTAATTTATTAATTTATTAATATATATAATACATTACTAACGGTTGACTTTTCTTATAATATCTTGTCTATAATTTAGATTATTGATCACTGATTTAGTCTTTTTTAGAAGGTCAAAAAAGATTGTTGGAAACTGTTCAGCATTCGTTTTTACGTTTCCTTTGTTTTGATTGCAACGTTAAGCTATTCTCAAATAATTTATCAGGCATATAATTATGAACTTTATATATCATACATTATGCCACCTAGGTATATAACTATTTAACGCGTATACTATTAAATATCGATATATTTGTATTTGATTTCAAAATCTTCGCGATCTTATATTTATTATGTTATTTTCATATTTGGTATAGAATTATCCAAGAGTACTAAATTTCAGAACCACGAGTGCAATAGATTTGGCTGTGGATCGCTTATACATATATACACAATAACATAGTCTTTTATTGGTATAGATTAGATTTTTAGTTTTTAACCCTTGAATTCACAATAAATAAATAAATAATTACTATACTATTGCAGTTATAATTAAGTAGGTACCTATATAGTCGAGTATTTAAATAAAGCCATAAAGGTATAATATCGTTTTTTGTATAATTTGGATTTTAATGATATTAAATTTGTATATGATAACTGATAACATATAAATAAATATGCTATTTATTTTAATAATTTAGTTGTTATATTTATTATACCTACGCGCAATTTTTGGTATAGGCATACTAAGTAGGTGATATTAAAATTGAATTCATTGAAAAAATATTTTATAACATTTTATATATATATATACATATGTTTAATAATAATTGTAAGTGTACGTGGTTGAATTTATATACTTTATAGGTACACATATATATAATATTATAATTAAATGGTTTAACAGTTTATTAACTACGCTTAGTTACAAATAAAAAATTGCCAACAAAGTTAAATTTATAGATAAACGTACCTAATTAGTAACTGTACAATAAAAGTCGTGCTTATTTTTATTCGAGATAAAAGGTTTATAATATTATATAAGAGCATTATTATTTATTATTATATATATTCTATAGTTCGCGTATCGCGTTTCACTCTATATAGTTTCATCACTGGCGTGTAATACATAACTTGTTTAACTTATTTTTTTTTTGGGGGGGGGGGGGAAGAAGGAGTCAGATTTGTGACAAAAACCCAACCTATATCGTCTATGTATGAAAATAAAAGATTTAAGTTATTTATAATGCCTCGGAAAAAATAAAAAGGCCACAAAGGGATCAGATCCAAATATCCCCATTATATCATTCTCAATTGGATCCAAATTTAAATAAACATAAATTTTTAAGACATAATTTAAATATAAATTGTATTAAAAAGAGTATAGATCAACAATTTGTTGATTATTTAGGACCTATATATATATATATATTAATATAAATGAATCTCTATCCAATTTTTTTTATATCTGAATTGTAAACCTAAGAAACTACCTTGAAGATATTTTGTCATCATTTTTATATTATTTAAATTTTAATCATAATAGTATATAGTGTTTAAACGCTAAGAAAATAATTCTCTATCTTCAGCGCAAGTTTTGCTTAAAGAAGATAGATAAACCAAATTCTTAACAAAAAGCTTGTATGACTTATATTAATTTAAATAAATGGTTCCATTTAAATATATAAATATATATACGTCTCTATCTGTTCCACATTAAATAAGCATTTATATTTTGTATAGATTTTAGAAAATCTATAGGTAGGTAACTATTAATAAAGATATATGTGAGGGTAATATACACCGTATAATAGTATTATTAAACATCTATATACACATGTATAATATGAAGATCTATGCTGGTCCAAACAAAATCGGGTCGCGTGGCAATGATAATGTTAGTCACTATAGTGTATATAAAATAAACAACTGGATAAAATATGTACACATATAATAAGGCCTACGTGGTAGCCATTTTGAAAACAGTTTATGGCACTTATGAAGGGCTGAAAAATCACTCGTTATATTGACTCCCACCCACCCCACCCCCCCACCCCAATCAGAATACAGTTTTACATAAAACCTATCGTGACCAATATCGCCGTATAAATTATATCTATGCTATATATAATAGTATTGGTTTATTGGAACAAATTTCTCCTACTACGATACAAAATATACTGGTACAAAAACATGTACTGCAGCGTATATAGTTCGTGTAAACTTATATTTCGTGATTTATCTACTTTTCCGTTATTGGACTTTCTATACATTATATGTACCTACCTACATTTATGATATGAAACACGGAATAAAAACGTAAACCTAGCTATAGTACCTATATCAACTTAAAGGTACCTAGTGAAATTGAATCCAGTATATGTACACCCATAGATCAGGAAATCGCGAGTATATATTATTTATATCATACCATATATACCTTCTATTCCCATATGGCTATATATATATATATATATTATATAAACGTATATTGTATATAATATCGATTGAAAAATACGAAGGAGAGAAACATCTTCAGATTTTCTACACTGCACTTCTGAACTGCAATTATTATATTATAATATCACCTATACATGTATAGCGTATTTATAATAATATGCTATAAGTAGGGCTCGGGAATTATATAGCATTTGCTTATTTTTATGGTTTAACATAAAATATAACTACTATAAAAGTGCTATGGAAATATATGACATCTTACAACAATTTCAATTATGAAATTTAAAAGAGCTTTTTTTGCTTTTTTCAACGATTTAAAAAAATGTTTGTTTTCAATTTTTTTGTTTTATTAGATTTTTTAAAAATTATAAAAGCTTATTTCCAGTTTTTTCTGCTTTTTTAGACATGTTTAATAATATATTTTTTATGACGACACAGGCCACTGATCTAACCTAAATTTTTTTCGATAGAATTAAAATTAAAAAGGTTGGCAAGTATAGCCAATATTAATATAGTAAGTAGGTACCACTTTGCTGTACAGTAAGAATCGAGTGGGTCAATGTAATAGATGAGTTAATTTTTAATTCAATATTTTAATGACATACAATCATTGTATACGAAATATGATTTCGAGCGAAGACAATCTGTCAGCCAACATTATTAAGTGAATTTTTTAATATTATTACTTTTAAAGTACCTAATTAATTTTACCATTAATAATACAATAGATTGACATAATTTTTTCCGAAAACATTACATTTTAAATATCATTAAATGTATAAAATATTATAATTTACGTTAAAAGTTTCAAGTATCAATGAATTATATTTTTAAATTACAATGAAATAACTAACATCTTTATTCATCATTTATAAATATTTAATTTCGTTCAAATTTGAACTTAAAATGTTTATAAGCAAGAACCACGTCATTATAATTTTTTAATTTTTTTGTTACACTATTGATTACTTACGAGAATCTTTTTTTTTAATTTTCAATTCTTAGCTATAAAAATTGAATATTTTATGAATTTTTATCTTCAAAATAGTTTGAAAATTTTAGATATTTTGATGAATTTTGTTAAAATTTGAACTTAATAAATACAATATGCATTTGTATGTTTAATATTTTTTAATTGCTATAATAACAACTTATGAGGAATCTTAGTTTTCATTTTATCAATATTTATAGAAGCAATTTTAAAAAATCGAAAATTTCTTATGTCTATAATTAGTTAAAAATTCAAGTATTTAGTAATTAGTAAAAAAGTCAAAATATTATTAAAAATGTATTATGCATATAAAATGATTATATAAACATTTGGTGAAAATTGCATGTATCTACAGTCATTTTTTTTTGAATTTCACACAAAAAAAAACAAAATTGATTTTGTCAAGAATCAGTTTTACGTTAAAATTCTTGGTTTTTCTTAATTTGTTTTTTGATTTTCCCGATGTTTTTAAAAACTATTGGGAATTTTCAAAAATGATCTTTCATAAGTACCATCAGTTAATAAATGAAGGTTTCATAGAATTTATTTTGATGTACTGAATTATTTTAGAAATATTTGCTAAATCGTATAATCAGTCAAATATGTACTCATATCTATTATTCACTCAAATATTATGAAATTGTTTTGTTTACTGTAAACACGTGAAAACGTTTATATGCGAGTATGAGAAGTCTTAAAAATGCATCTAATTATCCTGTCTCATATCATCCTTCGTTTGACAGTTTATGAACTCAATACGTGGCCAAACAAAGAACACATTATATTATTGATACTTTTAATGGACTGGTAAATATTTAAAATATTGTGCAGATGTTCATTACTGTATAGCTCATATTACGCATTACATTTTCAGATCAGGAATGCACCTGGAAATAATCCTTTCGATTTTACATTTTTTTATAAATTTACTATAATAAGTTTCTCAATTATTTCAATATAGTATTAGGTAGGTAGAGTATAGGAATAATAAAGTTTATATATAGCCCGCTGATGTTTCGATTCCAGGAGAGGGCTAGTAGTATAAAACAGTTTTTTATTTATCCGTTATTTTTTTTAACCATAAAAATAGCAATTCCCACTATTTGTTATAGTTGTTACAACAAAATTGTGTTAAAAATATTAATTTAGTATTTGTAACATAATATTAAAATTGTCCCTATAATTACGAGTATATATTATTGAGGCAACTATAATAATGATTGTAGTAATTTAACATTTTTTTCCGTAATAATTCTATCGAAAACAAATTTTGTGAATTTGGGTTAGGTCAGTGTGTATTAAGTAAAACTCATGAAACGCTATCACTTTAGATTGGATCCTAACAGGATCTATGTATATACAGTGGTCGCCGCTTATTGGACTCACTTTGGGACCTGACCATTTGAGTACATTAACCAAAAGAGTCAATAAGTCGAATGACCCAAAAAAAAAAAAATTTTAAAATGCTTAAATTTAAAAACTTATTTACTTAAAAAATATTTATTGAGATTCAAGGTATGATGTATAAAAATAAAAATCTAGCTATACACAATTAAAAATAAAATAATATGTAGGTATGTAAAATCTAATTAATTTTTTGATAAAAATCCATCACTGAGCATAACGACGTTTATTCATACACTACCTATCGTAATAATTGACATTGACGACGGCTTGGTTTATCATGAAAAAGTAATTTATTTTATCTCCGCAATAAAAGCAAAATACCGGTACCGACTTATATCACATTTAAAACACGTTTGTTCAATGTATGTACATATTTTCTTTATTTATCTAATTTTCAAATGATCCTATTAACCGTTGTGTGAGTCGAATAGACGAATTTTTTGTTGTGTGTTAGTATATGTGCAAACCGGGACCAGCCGTTTTGAGTCTAATAAGCGAATGAGTCAATTAACCGTGAGCCCAATAAGCGACTACTGTATATATATACGTTACGGGTATGGGCCATGGGGTATAGTTATACTTAAAGTGTATACCTATAGGCAGTATACTGATCATAAAGACTGAAAAATATTAATTTACCGTACATATTTGAAATAAAAAAAAAAAAAAATCGCAATAAAATCGTAAGTATATAAAAATACTAAATTATAATCGGTCGGTTTTTATCAGTTTTATAATATTACAAAATATAACAACGACTGTTATAAGTATGTGTGTATATATATATATATATATATATATATAAATTAAATATATAATAATACCGCGAGAAAGGAAGTCTTATATTAACCGTATCTATATTAAATCGGTTATCGTCAAACTATTTCAAGTAAGTACCTATTTATTTTGTATACCCGTTACCCATGTTAGTTTGACGGCGCTACGGTTAGTATCTTGTTATTAAATAAATAAGTAGGTATATATTAATATTAGGTAGTAATGCGATTAGTAAAAATGTTTTATCATCACAATATTTTAATATATATTTTAGTTTACACAGAAGACCTATATTTATATATTTTTATATAAGGATTTTTTTATTAAAGTTGTTCTCTTAAATTAGTAATGGTTAACTATAGTGCAATAATCTTCAGCATATTTTATTACGACAAATTCAAGATGACGAAATAATAGACTCGCATAATGACCCGCAATGCGAATTTAAATTGTTTTTTGTAATAATTTATTTTATTATAGCCTTCTCTATTTTTTCCGTTATTTAAACCATTGTGACATTATTATCTAACAGTATACAGTTCAAAAATAAAATATATCATTTTATTGAATTAGGCACCTCTGTATTATAGCTATAATTAAAATCAAAATATATGTATGCTAATTGCATTTAAAGTATGTATTTAAATAGGATCCTACTGTGGAATATAATAATTATAATACCATTTTATCAGATATCTATGTTATATATTTTATAATATAGCTCGTCTTTTATGAAATTTTATCTGATTAGTATAATATGTATATAATACAATATATAATAATTATTTGGCATATAAAATTAACAATTTTTATGAATAAAATGTTTAATAAAAGGATAACCAACACGACTTGTATTGTAATTTAAGAAATTTATATGTAAATTGAATAAAACAAATATTTCAGTACACATAAAAATTGCAATCAGATAATAATATCAATGTAATTATGAACTCTACATAATTATATACAAACATATTATATATAAGCAAAAATAATATATTATTAAATTAATGTTAATTCAGATGTATACACGACCGCGGCCTTGAGATTCAGTGAAACAACATTTAAAAAACTATATTTTACTAAAAATGTATAAACAAACTATTTATATATAATTTATACTTTAATTAGATGGTTTAAATATTTTATCAGTGTGTTAAATATAAATATATATAATATATAAGTGAAATATTACTTGCTCATTAATAGCCGTTAATCAAAAACGACAAAACGTATAGACGCATAATAGATTTAAAATTTGAAATTGTGATTTTTCTAAAATCTTAAGATTTAATATAATGCACCTATAAAATGCATTTCAATTTTTAATTTTAAACCAAAAAATATTTTTTTAATTAAATATAATAAAAATTATTGCAGGACTGAACAATTTTCAATCTTTTACATTGACTTATATAGACTTAAAATCTAAAAAAAAAATTATTCTCATTTAATTTTCCGTCTCGAATTTAATCTCTATTTTTACGTCGTAAACAGTTCAAAAAAATACGATTCATAATATTTGATTAGGTAAAATCTTTATTAGCACATTACAAAGTTATTTTTTAAAACAAAAATCTTAAAATAAAATTAAAAAAAAACCTAGGATTTTAGTGTTGAATACCCTAAAGTGATTTTAAAAAATGAATAAAATGACCTTAGATTGAGAATTGTCAAAAAATGTAAAATAAATTATTCTTATTCTGATTCAAAAACACATGAAACGTATATACGCTATGAAAATGAACATCGTATATATAGTTTTAGAAAATAATGTAAAATGTATTGAAAACCCAGCTTTAATTATTATTAATGATTTTTTTTATTCGACTATAATATAGTTTGAGTCGATAAGTTACTATAGTAAGTAAGTTTTTCAACCGTACACATGAACATGCGTAGCCTTCAAGTTTTTCATATTTCTCCAATACCTATATTTGTTTTTTAACTTCATGATTTTCGACATTATAGTGTTTTTGACATTTTGTGTTAAAGTTTATTAAATCATTATACCTATTCGATAAACAACAAGCGAATACGGTCTAGCTTGTTGATAACCAATATTAAAATATATACGAGGTCTAATCAAAAAGTATCGATACTGATACGATTAATCGTAAACCGGTTTGAGTATGAACTTGCACGTGCTATATTAATCTAACTTTATATGTTGGGAAAATATATTAGACATAGATTAGATTAAAATTGTCTCAGTCGGCTTCTAGGTGCGATTAAGTCAAGTGTGTTTTTACGTCCCGTCGGATTTCATAATGAGCGAAAATACAGAACAACGAGTGTG